>BGPR01035710.1:0-15840 GCA_013235015.1 Araneus ventricosus | reverse complement strand
AAGCTTTCAAAATAATATTTTTTAAAATTTGAAATTTGAAGAAAAACGACTAAAATATTTTGCCTTTACGCTAACAGCCATAGACAAATCATATTCTAAATATACATAAATCCTTGTAGGAGTACATTTTTATGACAGTTATCTGCGTTATTTCTAAAATATTTCTTTAATTTCAAAATAGTTTTGAGATATAGCTGAACATACTACTAAACTGGTATTTTTTCATGTAAAATATGCTCGTTTATATTTCAGAAAAAAATAATACTTGGATTTTAAATGGACCTTAGTTCTTAGAGGAAACACGAGCATATATTAAGCAGAAACAATTCAGAAAATTCTTATCAATACTTAACAACGTTTGAGAAATCATTGTTACGTACCACAGTTTTCCGAAAATATTATTACCGTGAAAACGCCTCTAAAGTTTTCTGTGCAACATAAAACAATGCTTACAGTCTGGTAATAAAAAACAGCTGTAACTCCATTTGTATGTAGAGAAAAGGAGATAGTTTTAGAAAACTGGTGAACTGCCAGAATTAATGTAAATGTGCTTTTGATACTCATCAAAACAGACGACTTAAACCAGTCGCATACCTTTAATGCTATCTGAATCTAAACTGACTCATCCCAAACACAACAACCAACTCTGAAATTAAAGAAACATATCCAATTGATTGCTGTTTATAAATTAAATCTTCTTCTGCATTGAAGTTTGATTTTACATACTAATGTTTTACTTAGTGTACAAAGAGAAAATATTGTAATACCTCACCAAATTGGACCTGTCACCT
Organism: Araneus ventricosus; assembly: GCA_013235015.1. Taxonomy (NCBI): domain Eukaryota; kingdom Metazoa; phylum Arthropoda; class Arachnida; order Araneae; family Araneidae; genus Araneus; species Araneus ventricosus. The sequence continues at coordinate 15,049 of BGPR01035710.1, read as the reverse complement.
GGGGTGAGGTCAAAGGGCGCCAACCTAGCCACCGCAGTGTAAATAATTTTAACAACCATGTCCTCCCATTGGGTCCTAGGAAGGAAATTGATTCCACACGCCAAAACTTGGTATGGGAGATCCCCATATCCTAACTATGATGTTAAAAGACATAACTAATGTCCATTTTAGAGATAAAATGGTAACAACAGTTAATTAATCGACATCAACTGTGACTAAAGTAGCTCTATGTGACTTTGACCTATCTTTGTTAAATGAAACTGAACTAACTCAACCTCAAATCGATGGAAAGGATAGCTCATTTAAATCAACAAATTGTTAATGTATAATTAATTAAGGACAGTTAATCGATTACTCAACTGTGACTAAAGTAGCTCTATGTGACTTTGACCTATCTTTGTTAAAATGAAACTGGAAACCACCCCAACTCACCTCCACCGATGGAAAGGATAGCTCACTAAATCAACAATTACTGTTAATGATACTCAATTAAGACAGTTAATTAATCGATTACCTGTAACTGTGACTAAAGTAGCTCTATGTGTGATCCTTGACCTATTACCTATGCCCTTTCTGTTCAATGACCACCTTTATTAATCTGTTAAAAATCCAGTCTACCAATTAATTCTTTACATACCTGCTACCTAAAAAACCAAATAATTCCTCCTCACAATCTACTTAAGACAGCTGATCTTGTTTTAACCAACTCGAAATGGCAGTTGACATTCACCAATGAAACAAAATTTGATTTAGCCAAAATCGGTGTCGCACCCGTTGCATCATATTCAACTTCTTGAACTGCAGAGACGTACAAAATAATCTGTCATTATTCGTACATATCCTCCAACTTTACTTCATTTAAAAAACAAATATTTTTTTGTTGGAAAAATCAAAATCCTATGGATGATTTTTCACACAGCCCCTGTTTTGTTAAAAGAGTTCAAAATCCCTATCAGCAGGTTCCTCCATCAGTAAATACGTTTCTTTTTCTCATCATCAGCTTCTTGCTTCCGCCCATAGTTGAAGTGAAACGGCTTCATCATTATTAAAGGGAGCGTTCTCCCAAACTCTTTCTCGTATACTCTCCCAAAGAGGTGTTATATTTCAACTTCCCCGCGTGGATAAAAAAAAATCTGAACCTACTGTAACCCAGAATCCAAAGACTATCAGAATAGTTTCATTGTAAATTAGATTGTAAAATATTTACGTAAAGAATCAAATTCAAAGATGCGTATGATTAAATGCGAAACCGATTTTCCACTCTTACCGTCTCAAGGACAAAGTGGCGTAATCTTCCGCGTGCACAGGCATTATACTAGTACGCATGGAGTTTCAAAAGTGAACAAGTCTGTGGGATTATAGACCGACAGACAGTCAGCCCGTTGACGGATTCTACCTAAAATTTTATACGACTCCATTCATGACGATAAAACTGTGCACGAAATTTACCATCTAACTATTCAAGCTTTTGAGTGTTCTGTATGACTGGGTGACAGACAGAATTTCTTCCGTCAACGGATTTTGTCCAACATTTGATAGAAAGTATAAATTATGTTTAAAGACCACATACCAAATTTCTACCCCCCGTAGCTGTAATCGTTTTCGAGTTATCGTGTTCACAGACAGACATGGCTCCCAAAATAGTGTTTTTCCTTGACCTTGTGGGAGTTTTCAAACGGGGAGATTCGTCAAAACGATTTCGAATTTGACGATTACAATATTTCTCTTTGTTATACTTCGCTGTATACGAGAAAGTAAAAGTGACTTTCACATGCAAAAAGAGCAATACGTAACTGAAACGAAGTACAACAGATTTTACAATATTTTCATAGTTTTAAAACATATGCAGTTGAAAAATAACATTAAATAATATATATAAGTTATTTTTCAAAAAAATGTCTCCGAACACAGTCGGATACCTTAAGTATGAGAATTTTAAAAATTCGACATATTCTGAATCTGACAAAGTAGTATCCAAATTAAAACTGGAAATGTGCCTCTTGAAGTTATTCACCGATTCGCGTCCAGCGACGTAGCAACGATAAAAAAATGCCCAGGGCAAAGTATTATTTTGGCTTTGAAAAGTGAAACAAAGTCACTAATATTTCTTAACGGTTCCCCGCCGCCTAAGATTGGCATCCCAGAACATCTATAGCCTTCGTTCGCTTTCCTACCCTTTGCTACATTTCCCACTTCAAAACACCATCCCGAAATCTTCCTTTTGGTAAATTCTATTTTGTTTCTAGTGCAAATGAGTCATTCTCACGAAAAGGTGCTTTTTACAGACCAGGGTGATAAAAATTAGAAAGTGGAACAAATTTCCTAATATTTTTGTTCATATGTATAATTTAAGTTTTAGGAAAGCTATTCAATACGTTTCTACTAAAATAGTTTCACTATTTAACTCTCATTTTTCAATGAATATAAGACAAAAGTCTCCTCCCCCCCTTCGACGTCCCTACACATGAAATTCAAAATAATATTTACTGAAACTCAAGCAATTTTTTTAAAAAATGGATTTTTTTTCAGTATTAACTAGCTTAAAGTCTCTAGTTAAGTCTAACCTAAATTTTTTTAAATTATTTTTATTATGTAATTAATTTTTACACTTTGTCCCCAGTCAAATACGTCTCCCTCCGTGGACAAAGAAAATAATTTGAATATATACTTCAGTGAATATAAGACAAATGTCCCCTCCGTGGACGCCCCTACATCAGAAACGCAAGATCATTTTTACTGATATTCAAACAATTAAAAAATTGTTTACTTTTTCCTTCAGTATTAACTAATTTAAAGTCTCTAGTTAAAGCCTAACTTAATATTTTTTTAAATATACAGGGTGTTCATTAATTATTGTCGGGGTTTCCGTACCTCATAACTTTCGAATAAAAAATATTACGCAAAAACCGATTACGTATTCGTAAATTACAACTCAAAGAATTTTACGTGGCAACAATGCGATCTTAGCGCATTTGCAGTCTGGGTAATTATGACGTCATAAATAAAAATGGCAACCGTGCAAGAAAAAGCAATATGTGTATTGTGGTTTTTCGAAACTAAATTTGGTTTGGGGGTTTGTCAAGAACATTGTGTACAAGACCCCTGTGCCCTCCCTTGATGAACTGAAGCGCAGAATTGTTACTGCGATCCAAAATGTTACCCCACAAATGCTGGAGAACACTTGCAGGGAAATCGAATTTCGTCTCGATGTGTTACGAGCCACGAAGGGCAGCCATGTGCAAATTCATTAATCTTTTTAATATCATTAATGAAATTCTTTGAGTTGTAATTTACGAATACGTAATCGGTTTTTGCGTAATATATTTTATTCGAAAGTTATGAGGTACGGAAACCCCGACAATAATTAATGAACACCCTGTATAATTGTTACTTAGGAATTAATTTTTAAGCTTTGTCTCTGGAAAATTAAGTTTCCCTCCATGGACAAACAAAATAACTTAAAAAAAATACCATAAATGGCAGCTCATTTCAAATCATCATGAAATAGTTTATAAGAGAGGCAGACAATTTGTTCTTTAAGGAAAAATCTTCGTTCTATTGCGAATTTATTGAATATATTCCAACTTATTAGTTCCATTTAGAGCTTGGTCAAGTTCTCAGCGTCCACGCCGTGGACATCATAAACAAGTTAAGACAAATCTAATTTATAATTAAATTACAAAATTTTGTTAGGTTTAGTATCGAATTTAATAAAAATAAGTGTACCACTTTAGCCACGTAAAAATCAAAGCACTTAAAAATTCAAAACTTAGTTTTTGTGTCCTCCGTGGACACAGCATCTCCACAGAGAGGATGGCATTGTCAATGAAAAAGACAAAATCTCAAAAATCATGGTACAGTTAGATAAATTAAAATAATATCAATTAAAAGTTGCTTGGTAGATATTTTTATGAAATTTAGTGATTTTCTTTTGTATTTTTAAAAATTAAAATTGAAATTATATTCTCGAAAAGAATTAAGGTAAACAATCCATATAGAATATTTATAATATTAAAGCTTCAATAATGTATAAAAGCATTTCAATAGCTAAATTTATTTTTAGAAAAAATGGGATTAGCAAAAAATAAAATAGACAATCAGTCAGGTGCTCAAATTCAGAAGAGAAGAGAGTAGAAAAAACTTAATACGAGACCTACTAGATTGTTTATTAATAAATAAATGTATGATATTCCTTAATCTAGAATGATTACTTTCCTGCAAAATGTTGACTTTCATTTATTTGAAATTGTTTGTAAATATTATTTAACTAATGCACAGTAAGTGCCATTATTTAAAAAAGTGCTGTTTATTTTAAAATGTTAAGTTTTCTTGCACTGGTTTTTAATAACTAATTTTATTGCTTAATAATAAGAAATAAACCTGTACCAAATCTGCTCAATAATTAATAAATTATGCTTTCGTTTAAAATGTAAAAGTTCCGTTGACTATCATGTCTCCTTCGTAGACAGGTCAAAAATTTTAAAACTGAAAAATAAAATAGAAAGCTTGACCATTAATATGAGGGTTATTTATTAAACTTAGATGGAAAACTCCATGCAATTTTTAAGATTTTTTACATACTTTTGTAAAATATTGTTTTTTTTAGCTATTTGTACCTTTTTCACGAGAATGACCCAAATAGTAATTTGAACTGAAAGGGGAAGTTTTGAAACTTTTAGTATAAATTTACTTCAAAAAGCAAATACAGTCCGACCTCTATTTAACGAACCTCTATTTTGCGAATTTCTCTATTTTGCGAACTTTTTCTTGGAACCAAGAACATTTTGCGAATTTCTTCGTTAAATAACCTCCAAATAGCGAAGTGCATTATCTATTTAACGAACTTTTTCTTGTGATCCATTATTATTTTTTCTCCCTATTCCTCAAAATATTTCTAAACATTTCAAACTTATTCTTTCTTTTAACACATTTTATGTTGATCAATGACCTTGAAGCTGGAAAATGTCAAAGCGAAAGTGCTTGAGCATCAAAGAAAAAAATTTAATTCTTCATGAGGTGGATAAAAGCGTGAAAAAAAAAACGGATATTGCTGTAAAATTTGGTATTCCTCCAAACAGCTTATCAACCATAATAAAAAAATCGCGATAAGATACAAAATTATGATTCATCGAATTCTTGTCCAAAACGTTTTAAAGCGTGTGTCTATGAAGATGTGGATGAGGCAGTTTTGAAGTGGACAGTGTGAAAAATAAAAACATTACAGCAATGAATTGCGATGAAGACGAAGATGATGAAGATGGAAACGATCATGATGCAGAAATCAACAAACCTTCGTACGATGAAATGCTAAAATTCATTAATTTTAATATAAAATTATTTTTTTAAATCTCAAAAATACAGTGTATTCCCGACAACGTTTTTTTTTTATTCTTGTTTTCCAGATTTCTTTGATGGGTGTAAATATATAAAAAATAGATATTAATTTACAAAATAGAGGAAAAGTGATTAATTACTTTTTTTAATAATATTTAGTTTATGAATTTAAAAATCTGTTTTGTGCAGTTTAAAGTATTTAAAAGGTGAATCTCTATTGGAACGAATTTTCCATATAACGAACTTCTTTTCTTGGATTTAGCGACTCTAAATAGAGGTCCGCCTGTAGTTGCTAAAAGTTTTATTTTCTTAGGTAAAAAAGTAATTGTTTACATCCAAGCATTAATAATAATAAAGTTATTATTTCTACTATCCGGCAAAATTTGCTTTTCCCATAAAATGAAATTCTATTTGTCCCTCAAAACCCATTTCTGTCGCTATAGATTTCTAAATGCACACCTTGTATCTGAATGCATTATGTCCGAATCGATCTTTTCAATTCTTTGGAATATAACTTCTCCATAGTAGCTATCGAAACCACTTCTTCAAGCAGCAAGAAAGAAATGACCGACTTGGGGTCTTCTCCCCATTGGGCATAACCTCCTTTTGCAGTACAGTAAAATAGGTGTAGCAAACTGGGAAGGTAAGCTTTTTATCTCAAGGTAGAGAGAGGAGAAGGCTGTAATGAATTCCTCCGATATTTATAGCCGTTGTCAAACGCGCTCCTCATTGAGTCCCGGCAGTGCTTTGAGGGATCATTTGTACCAGAATATCAGATCCCTTAATAAAGTTGCTCTGCTTTTCTTTAGCATTTAGCTTTTGTTGAGGGTGGCATCATCAAGATGATTGACAAAAACCTCCAAAGCTCGTGGAATGCCTTGTTGCTGTTGTTGTTTCTTTCATTATCCATTATTCACTTTTTTTTTTTTGCTAAGAGTAGGTAAATTGAAGAGACTGAATTTTCTGAGGTGGTAATTCTAAAAAACACGTTTGGGATCAGATGAGATCTTAAAAAAACTTATGGTTATTACTTCCCGAAATAATTTTGAATAATGAAGGTTTGAAAGTTATTCGAAAACAGAAGAATCTTGGTGTAATTGCGTGACATATTTAATACATGGCATTGTAAAAAAATAAGAAGTGTTGTCGTTTCACCGTCGTTTTAATACTAAAATATGTTCTGCTGATTATATTAACGACCTGGTTTCTTGAAACAGCCAGAGGGCTATTTTAGACAGAAATTGTAATTTTGAACTGTGGTCAGGATGACGAGGACGACAATTTCCTGTCCAGTCCACCTCTATCAGTGGGAGAACGTTTTTTACCCTCGACATCAGCTTCTTTGGGGCGTGCACCAGCCCAGCACATACACGGCAGATATTTAAGCTGAAATAGATTCGAATTTGGAACCATTCGTCCCAAAATCAAGATAGAAGTAGAATTTGGAAACCATCTGGTCCCAAAATCATAAGATAGGGTTTCGAATTGGAACCATCCAGTACCAAAAAATCAATATAGGTTTCGAATTTGGAACCATCCGTCCGAAAATCAAGATAGGGTCTCCGGAATTCTTGGAACCATCCGGTCCGAAAATCAAGATAGGTTCCAATTTGGGAAACCATCCGGTCCCAAATCGCTAGTTTTAGAATTTGGAAACCATCCAGTCCATAAAGAAAGATAGGTTCGAATTTGGAACCATCCAGTCCCAAAATCAAGATAGGGGTTCAAAATTCCCAACCATCCAGTCCCAAAAAATCAAGATAATTGGAATTTGGGAACCATCCAGTCCCAAAATCAAAGATAGGGTTTCGAATTTGGAAACCATCCAGTACCAAAGATAGGTTTCAATTCTAGAACCATCCAGTACCAAATCAAGATAGTTTCTGGAATTTGGAACCATCCAGTACCAAAATCAAGATAGGGTTTCATCCAGTACCAAAATCAAGATAGGTTTCGAATTTGGAAACCATCCAGTACCAAAATCAAGGGTTTCGAATTTGGAAAACCATCCAGTACCAAAAGATAGGTTTCGAATTCTAAACCATCCGTCCCAAAATCAAGATAGGGTTTCAGAATTTGGAACCATCCAGTACCCAAAATCAAGATAGGGTTTCGAATTTGGAAACATCCGGTGCCAAAAGAACGGTAGTGGGAAGGAATTTGGAACCATCCAGTACTAAAAATCAAGATAGGTTTCGAATTTGGGAGAACCATCTGGTCCCAAAATCAAGACTTCACCAAGAAATACCGCGAACCCCCAAAAAATCTGTGCACACATCTACAAAGCTTATCCAAAAAAGTAAGTACCGTTTGGCATTAGAAAAGATTAGCAATTGTTTTCATTTGTATTTTATTACAGAAAATCTACACCTTAGACAACTTTCGACATATTCATCATGCGAATTAAGGCATGTCATATCTTGGCACCAATTGCAACATACCTGCTCTGTAGAATTCGGCCTCCCGGCACTAACTCTGGATGTTTACCTTGATTCATCATCACTTGCAAATTGCTGGTCGGCAAGAAATTTCTGAGATGAGGAAAACAAATGGAAGTCGATGGAGCTAGGTCCGACTGACTCACTTATCTGACGATAAATTCCTACGAGAATCGAATTATTTGTCGTATCCAAAACTTGATAATGGCTCTTATTTCTACAGCTGGCGGGCCAATCGATTGTTTTAAACATGATTACCGGCAAAAACGACTTCAAACGTTAATGTGAACAAACAAATGGCTAGGCTAATTCGTTCTGTGAGTTGAAGGATGGGGGCGTTACGCATGCGCGACCTTCGTGTCGTCAGATGGGAGGATATGCGCAACGGTACTTTTACTTCTTCTGATGAGCTTAGTATACCAGTGCATCATGTGCCAATTTGAATATTGTTTTGAGTTGATGGGTCAGTGGCGTCTATAAGAGTTTTCTAAGGCCGTAAATAAAAAATCTTGCAACATCATTATATTTGAGTACAAAGTATGCAGCTGGGGGGGGGGGGGGTTAAGAGGTATAGATGTCCAAGACCAAGCGAACGCCTGGGACAGACTTTTTTTAATAAAATGGAATTTGTTCTCAAATAGCGCTTGCAGTGCTCATCCCGAAGTCGTAGTTTTACAAGTTACACTATTAACAAATTTTATCATTTTCCTAACCGCTACTTTGATAGATTACAGGAACAAAGCAACGAACTGGCATTCAAAGTGCATTTACGACACTACGAAGGGTTTCTATTGGATGGATTTTAATTCTAGTTCATCTATTTATAAATCTTGATCGTAAACAACTGCTTCTACTTCTCTCGTATAGAAGTATACAAAGAGGGTGGTCATTGTAATCGTCAAAAATTGAACTCGAGATTTTGACGAATTCCACTGTGTTTTGTGACTTCCCTGAGTCCGAAAACACAATTTGGGATTATGTCTGCACGATAACCTCGAAAACTATTAAAAGCTACGGGATGAAATTGGTATGTGGTCTCTTTACAATACAATTCTTGTAGGTTTCCACCAAATTTTGGAGAAAACTGTCTACGGAAGTAAGGTCTTGTCTGTCTGTCCGCATTCATGTTAACAACTCAAAACTTGGATAGATGGATAAAAATTTGGTACACAAGCCTTTATCATCATGAATGTAGGTCAGCATCGCCCTGGAACTTCAAATCCGTCGTCGAAGGGTTGATTGTCCCGTCGGTCTGTATATAATCGCATACTTTTTAATCTGCAATAACTTCTTCACAAAAAATTGTACCTTCAATCCTCTAATAGCCACGAGGCCTGCCACATTAATTGTAGATCCGTACCCAATTGCTCTCACCGGTCAAAGTTGTTCAAATCGCCTATTTGAATGTTCACATCACACAATGCACGCAGGGCCGTTATTCTGCACTCCACTTTACCCTAATCCTTTCCGCTTCTACCCACGCCTTTCGCCTCCAAGCCTGGGATCTCTCAAGCTTTTTTCTCCACTGCGTTAGGGACGCTTGTAATGTTTTACTGCCTTTTTTAGTTTATTTTTTTCCACATGCGTTAGAGTATATAAGAGAAAGTTTAGGGAGACCACTCCTGCTGGTTAGCTGTGCCTATGTAAAGCATCTTAGTAGCTCATTACAAAATTAATCTTATCTAATATAAAAAACAATAGTATGTATGTGCGTATGTTCCACATCTCCTCCTAAACTACTGCAGCAATTTTAAATTTCCAAACTCTTGCACCTTACTATTTAAGACAGTATATTGTCAACTTTCGAAGCCCGAAAGTTAATTAAACAGTCAGTTAATTAGAAATTAACTGAAACTGTTAACTTCCGTGTTAACTTCGAAAAATTATCCCCCAAAAAAAAAATATATTTTATATCATCTTAAAGTTCAAAATTTTACCTTTCAATGATAAATTCAATTTTATATTCAGAGATGTTCTCAACTTTTATTGGTTTAATAAATAAATTATTAAGCAGACGACTTGAACGTTAAATTTATCGTGATACTCGTTGCTAGGCAACGGTGAGATTCCTTTGAACAAATCTCTTTTTATTTCTTGTAAATATTTTTAAAAGAAAATGAAAGATCACACAACTTTAAAGCCTTAAAAGTTTAATTATTAATTTTTAAAATTAAAAATTACAAGATTTTGCACTTTTGTGGATATATTTCGAAAGTGTTATGCTACAATAACCATTTTTTATACTATATTAATGTTTAAGAATACTTTCAAAGTGACTCAAATTTAATTTGCGTCTCGTGTTTTATTTCAATAATATATAAAATCTTAACTGTATAAAATCCACAATTTATAGCCATGTATTTTTTATTGTTAAAGAACAAGAATACGTACGAAGATAGTGTTGGTTAGAACATATAAACAAAATTCCAAGAATACTAAAGAAAAGTTTAAAAGACGATTCATAATTTTATATCAAAAAACTTTGATCTGGTTTTATTTGACGCTTTTATTAGTGAAAATTTAATCATTTAATTAATTGATAAAACATCTGTCTGTCAAAACCTTCTTATACTCAATTATTTATGAACGAAATTTGAAGGTAAAAACGTTTCAGACGATAAAGGAATTTTGTATTATCTTCTATTCAAAAATAGTTTTTTTCATTAAAAATATTAGACATAAAGTGTTTTAACCTGAGCAACGCCAAGTATGTAATAGCTATTTGTAATAAAAATACGCTCAAAATTGTAAAAACAATAGATTTCAGATAATGGAAAACTAAAACCAATGAGATGGTACATTTATTTGATATAGTTTCTATTTCATAATGTTTATAATGAAAACATGAGAGTTCTCTTTTTCAGATTTCACTTAACTATAATTATAATTGAAATTTGAAGAGAATATAATGTTTGGTTATAACAATAAAACCTCAATGAGCTTATATTCATACTTTAATCCTCCAACAGCCTGTTTCAAGGCCAGGAACATAAAATACTTGATTTTATACTGCAAACGGTTTTTGAGGGAAGCTAAACGGTCGTAAAGTTTTATTCACAAATGGCTGTTTTATTCCTTAAAAGTCCTATCATACCGTCGTTATTCCTCTCATTTGATGTCCATGGACGCTACGATGAAACCCTTTTAGGTATACCCTTTCACCGGTAGAGTAACGGTCATCACTTTTCGTTTTATCAGTTTAGCAGCTCCCTGTGCGTTTGTAAGTCAATGGCGGTGCCCAAATCTAGATTTGCTTGTGGAATGACCGACCCCAGGGCAGCTTTGAGTACCAGATTTCTTTTCCTGTATATCCAGTCTTCAACGTCACTTGCCCCTCTGTACTTGTGGTAATGGTAATGTCAACATTATTTCTTTAGGTTTGTCCGTACCTCATCAGACTGTAATCTTTTCAAATCCAGAACATCTCTGTATCTCACACAATATTTGGGGTTCTTGTTAGTGGAACCGGCGTTTCTATTCTCTGACTTTCGGCAAAGGTTCTTCACATAATCCTCTATCGGTTCGTAAACATATTCTTTCCCTTTTGCTTTTGCAAACTCTTGCGCAAAACCATCACTGGCGGAGCGTTTCCTTTGTACCTCATCTTCGGTAGAGGTGTCGAGAACTCCTGAACGATCCTGAATCCCTGTCTCTGGACCGTCGTGCGAGCAGTGTCTTCAAACGACGCCTGAAGGAAAGTTCTGGCAAGTTCTATCGCTTTTGGGTGGAAATGATCACATCCAAAAAACAGTGCATTTGGCCTTCTTCTTATCGAGACATCTTGTCTGGGTTTCATATTACTGGTATTTTCCATCTAAAAAATTTGCAAGAAATATGCCTACCATCTAAAACAAACTGAGTGGGAAAAAAATTAAATTTCTGCCAAAAAAAATAAATATAGACAAGGTAATGTTGGAAACGGAATCAGAATTCCATCAAATGGATATAAATGAAAGATTTCAATGATATATGCTGAAATTACATCTAGGTACTATTGATAAAGGACGGACTGCCTTCTTTAACAAGGACAGCAGAGGTTTGAATCCATCCATCTCGCGTGAGCAGATGACTTCAGAAGTCAACGTGACTGCGTCCTTTTGGTCTTGTCTTAGTTCTTGTTGTGAAACTCCTCCTGCCATGCCCTGCTGCACCTTAAGGTATCCGACTACAAATCGTCGTTTTGATGAAGCACAAAACGTTTTACACTTACTCTTGTAGCCTGTTTAACCAGTTTCTAAAACTGTCTCTACTTTCACTCTGATGTGAATTACAAATGCAGTTACAGCTGTTTATTACTGAACTGTGGGCATTATTTGTTGCATGAAAACTTTACCCGTTTTCTGGAGAAACATATTTTTGAGGAAAACTGTCGACCGTAACAATGATTTCTCGAAAAGTTGTTCTAAGTATTGATATGAATTTTTTTCATAGAGGATTGTTTTCTGTGTAATATGTTTGATGTTTTCCTTAAAAACTAAGGTCAATTTTAAATCAAGTAATATTTTGCGCTTAACATAAGAAAGCATTTTATGAAAAAATTACTCAGTTTAGTGGGAACTATGTTCAGCTTTGCTATCTCAAAACCACTTGAAGTACAAGAAATACTCTTACAGCATAACACAGATATTAACTGTTGTCATAAAATTGTGTCCTACAAGGATTATATATATTTAGAATATGGATTTTATTCATACTGTTAGCGTAAGGCAAATATTTTGAAATATTTTTTCTCTTCAAAGTTCCTTGCCTTTTTAAAAAAAAAATATTCTTGAAAGACTGACCTATTGTATTTCGTTATTTTGGAAAATGATAGCTGTAGTTGAAAAATAATATCATTAAAAATATATATATAAGTTATTTTTTCAAAAAAAATGTCTCCAAACACAGTCGGATACCTAACATTTTCTACACAAGCACACTAAACACTGAATATCTGTTGAATATTTATTCATTTTCGCTTGTGACAATCTCAACTGAACAACACACTTAAACTCAATGCTCATAACGAAACACACACCTATATACAATTGCTCTAATGATCATAAAAGTACCAAGTTTCATTCCCATTGGTAGCTAGCGCTATCTATTAGATTGTTTTTCAAATATTACCCAATGAGTCACCCCTGTAAGGAAATAAGTATTATTAACGTGAACGAAATATAACACCTATGCAATTCTCCGCTCTAATGATCACGCAAAAGTACCAGGTTTGGTCTTATTTTCTCTGGCAGCTAGCGCCATCTATTAGATTATTTTCAAACATTACCTAAATGAGCTAATTCCTCACCAAGGTGGGAAATAAGAGGCATTAACGAAGGCAAGAATGCCAATTAAATGGTCAGAATAAACAGTTTCCTGCTGCTAATGTAATTTGAACATACAAAACATGAATAAAAAATAATGTCAAAAATTAATGATTTGTTTGTGATTTGAGTAAGAACTACTTTTTTGACCACACAGTACCATAGTTATAGTCTGACTTGCATTTATTAAACAATTAGGTCGAAAACGGTTGTATCTAAAAATAAACTCATTGTAAAGTACAGGCGCTTTTGTAAATTAGAGAAGTATATGGATTATAGCAAAATAGATCTGTAAATAGACCTCGCGCCCCTTCCCCTCTTCAAAACCTGTGTTCTCCATTGTAATTTTAAAGGTTTATCCAATGTTGTCATTCATTTTGAAACAATATTGGGTAAATGTGAGTTTACGAAAATCTGTTTCGCCAATTTTTCCTGGCGCACTTTACATGCTGTCGCCAACACTGGTTTCTGGATGGATGTGTAGTGTGTTTTTATTGCCTTCTGCGCATGCGTCACCTGAAAACGAGAGATAGAGCGACGCAACAGCCTGCGGAGCGTGTACCGCGCGTAATTTCAAAATATCAGCGGCTTCGGTTTGGTATAGCAGGAAACTAGTAGCTTGCTTTTTCATTGAATGTTAGGGAATCTAGGTTTACTGCTGCAAGCAACTTGAAAAACATCATCGGTTTCGCTTTCAGCATAGCGGAATAATCGTAGCTTCATGCCCATTGAGAAACGAAACAATGTCATACACGGTACCTAAACTGATATTCAACTGAAGAATTCCAACGAAGTTTTATTCAAATTGAATGAATCGACCAATAACATCGAAGAGTTGAACAAAAGCAGCCCAATCGAAACGTGGAGCAATATAGATAAGCAAAAAACGCCGACGAAAAGATCAATCTGCGCGCATGCGCGTTGTCACCTGTTAAAAAACATGACGCATCCGAAACAACAAATGTCTTCTCATCGCCACCCTTGGTGGCAAGAGTTGGCGATCCCAGAGGAACAAAGTGGGTACCGTAAAATCACATTAACCCAATATTGTTTCAGGGAGCCCAGACATCATTATTTGTCTTCGAGGGAGGAACCTTCTTCGCCCCCATATATACACCATTTTACAAAGATATATTTGCAATCTTAAACCAATCAAATGTGGTAGATGGACGCTCATATTAAAACACTAGTTGCTGGCGACCAGCTGGTTCGCTCCGTTTAAATTAGTTTTTTTATATCATATTGACATACACTGTAAAAAATATCCGTTTTTTTCCCGACTTTTTCCGCATATTTTGACGGTTTAAAGTTGTTTGTTGAATAAAACGGTTTTTCACCAAGTCTTCCGATTCAGCCATAAACGGTATTTTAAAACCGTCAGTTCAAATTTATTTTTCGTCATATGGTATTGTTTCTCTCGTATGATAACTTTCCTTTCTAAATGCAAAATTTTATTGTATCTATTTCATGTTTTTGATAGGGTTCCAACTCCGCTATTGCTTACTACGTTGCAGTAACCTGTTGTCACCATGGAAGCCTGGGTCCTTAAAACACGGTATAATATTGATTTTACAATTACCTGTGGCGCCACTAGAGCTTTATATACCCTTTAAAACTCAAATAGATTATTTTTACTTCATTTTAAGGAAGTCTCCGGTGGTTCATAGCAGGTTGGGAGCGACTGCCTTTTTATTTCTAAGTGAACGCGGTTTGATCCCTGCTCGGGAGGAGTTAGTTGGTGTGTCACCATCTTGTATCGAAAATCACAAGTTCAATTAAAAAATAAACTAATTGAAATTCCATTAATTAAGCCTTTGATTAATTAATGTTCCTACTGATAGCTACGATGCATCAGCACATTTCAACTCGAACAGAAGGAGAGAAAACAATCCTTCCAGTCGATGGTCGTCAATTACCATTGTTCTAATTTTACGGAGAAAACTAATAGCAATACAAAACTGGAACGAAGCATGA
>BGPR01035709.1:0-15841 GCA_013235015.1 Araneus ventricosus | reverse complement strand
ATAGCAATACGTAACTGAACGAAGCAGGTACGTTTAATGGACTTATCAGTGATTGCTCTTCAACTGAGAAGAAAATAGAACTACAAAAGAAGTTTCTCAAAGCAACAGCCCTTACTCCAAAACCCGCTAATGTCTCTCGTTTTGGTTTCATTTAATTTGGTTCTCCAAAGCATGATGTTCTTCATCAAGATAGGGAGTATGAAGATTTCTGCGTTTTGAGTTAATGTTTGCATTTAATCCTCTTGCACTATTTAATAAGCTGATAAAAAGGATTGTAAAAAGGTTTATTGTTAGTTATAAACGGACCATTCAGACAACTCCCCAAAGAAATTATTCCAAAAATAGACTCAGAAAACTATACCAAATTACTTTCTTCCCACCATACAAAAGCTCTACCAATTGAAAAAGGAATCCAAAAGGACATTAAAACCTATGACAATAATAGATGGAAAGAAACAATATAGAACACCAACTCCGAAGACAACACCCTCTACGATATGAACCGAAAGTTCTCAAAAAAGTTTATCCCCACTCGTCCTATTCTTCACACTGACGGGATCAAGTATACCCCCCTTGGAAAAGCCAACGCCTTCAAACATAGCCTAGAAAACTCCTTTCAAGAAAATCCCAAACCGTACTGCAACCTCCATATCAACGAAGTTAATAATTCTATCAACAGTTATTTCAATAATTTTGCAACATCTCATCTCCAGACCTCATCTCCTCTCAAGAAGTAATTAACCTGATTAAAAAGATATACCCTCGAAAGGCAACAGGCCCCGATGGTGTCCCCAACAAAGCCATTAGAATGCTCACCCTCAATGTTGTTACTCAACTTTAAAAACTTTTCATTAAAGGTCTTATCTTACAACATTTCCCGGATGCTTGGAAAATTGCTCATGTGCTTATGTTACCTAAGCCAAACCAAAACCGCGAACTCCCTGGCTCCTACAGACCAAACAGTCTGCTTAGTAACATAGGCAAACTCTATGAAAAAATTCTTCTGAAAAGGCTAACAGATCACTGCCATACCAACAACATTATTCCTGAGGAACAGTTTGGCTTTAGGAAAAAGCACAGCTGCAAACACCTACAACTTCGAGTCACAAACAAAATTGTCGAGGGCTTCAAAGTAAAACAACAGGAGGAGTTTTCTTAGATGTCAGAAAGGATTTTGACAGAAAGTGGCATAAGGTCCTCGTTGTCAATTGATCAAATACCAATTTCCGGACTACCTCATCAAAATTATTGAACGAATCCTTTTAAACAGAAAATTTCAAGTCAAAATCAATCAAGTCCTTTCCAAAGTTAGCAACATCCAAGCAGGAACACCTCAGGGCAGTTCCCTCAGCCCCCTCCACCCTCTACAAAATTTTCAACGCTAACTTTCCTCGCAACGACAAAGTCCTCAACTGCCTCTTTGCCGATGACTCAGTCATTCACACACAGGGTAGCAAAATCCGATTCATTATTAAAACGCTCCAGTCCCAACTAGATAGCATTGAATATTAGTGCACCAAGTGGAGAATGGCCATCAATACTGACAGAACAAAGGCAATTTTTTTTCGAAAAGGACACTCCAGAAAAGTACTCAAGACTCTCTCATTCATGGAAGAAGATTTAACCTGGGAAAATCAAGTCAAATATCTTGGACTTATTCTTGATTCCAAACTCTCTTTCAGGCAACATGCTAAATATAACTCCGACAAATTTTGGAATAAAGTCCATATGATAATCCCTCTAATTGGAAGGCACTCTCCTCCTCTCCTCTCTCACTGAACAATAAAGTGCTATTATTCCAACAAACACTGCCAATACTAACCTACTGTGCCCCTATCTGGTGTATCGCCGCAAAAACTCACAGAAGAAAATTCCAGAAAATGCAAAATAAAATTCTCCGAATCATGACAAATGCTCCTTGGTTCGTGAGGAAGGATGTCATTCACAAAAATCTCAAAATTGAGATGATAGAATATCACGTAAAGAATATTCCTAGAAAATACTTCAGTCAATTTCAAGATCACAAAAATCCTCTTATCAATGGCCAAGTCGAATATGCTTATACGAATGAAAAATATCCCTACCCTTATTCAACAACCAAATGGTCACTCCCCCTTAAACCTCCATAATTATATATAATTCCTCGGGACACACCCTCTATTCAATCGAACACCTTTCATTGTTTTTCATATTTTTCTCTCACCTATATCTACTACAGCTCATAAAATACAGTGGCTTTCATAGTCATACTTCAGTCGCTAACTTAGCTTTTATTATTCGTGTATTTCCCTCACACTATTCAAAAGCACTCAGTCTGAGTAGAAGCGCATGTTTGCGCTGGTACTCAATCAAATATGTACTATCAGTCAGTCTTGCACCACCTTTTATGAATAAATGAAACAATTGACAGGAAATTTGGTATGGAAATTTAAAGCAGTATTAATCTTGTATCTGTAAGAATTCTTTTTTTCAATATACGCAATGCTAATTTAAATACTTAGACATACCATATTCTACAAAAACTATTTTTAAGATATTTTATAATAAAATATATCAACAATCATTTTTTAATTATCATAGACCACGGGTATATGCATCATGAGCTTGGCAGTTTTAAAAGATTGTAGCCTTTTAAAAAGAATAAAAGAACAAGAGTTTTTTTAATTAAAATATTGTTAACATGAAGAGTGGGACGATAACTTAGAAACTGACTCATTGTAAGATAAACAGAAAAGTTCCAAAATTTATTTCGTCAAATTAACTAGAAAATTGCTGCAGTATCAAAGCATGTATTCAAACTCTGATCAACAGGATCATATGATGCGAATTCATCTAGTCATAATATGTGAGTTCCATTAAACATAAAGTATTTCACACATTTTTAGACAAATTTCAGAAATCCTGGTGCATTTCATATGACCAGCTATCCTGAAGAAAAACAGCTCCAACATTAACAGACTGCCTAGAAAAACAAACAAATTTCTAGTAGATTCGATTTATATAGCACAAACACACACCAATTTATTTTTATTAAAGACTCCACTTCATTGTAATATATGAATATTACGAATAAAATACCTTCAGCCTATTCGTAAATGAATATTACGAATAATACACCTTCAGCCATTAACAATTAGTTTTCTTATATCAAGCTGCGTTAAAAAAGCAGATAAATATATTTTGATAACTTTACTGAAAGATTAGCTAATATGTTTATGAAACAAATTTCCGACATTTTATTTACACAAATAAGAATGAATATTTTAATTTCCCTCTGGAAAATGTATGTTATAAATAAATACTAATAAAAATAAGAATCTTCTTAAAAGGAATTGAAATTTGCATAAGGATGATATACTGAGATACTGAATTATTTCAAAGATACTAGTAGCAGTATGTAGTAATAAAAATAAGTGTAAACATTAAACGGACTAGAGATATTTTATCAGTTCATTTTATTCAATTTCGCGGTTGGCATTCGTAATGAAGTTTGCTTCGGATATAACTACACATACTAAATACTCATCTCAATATTATTTCAACTTAGAACACAAATAACAGCAATAATTTTCATACTATAAAAACGCAATCAAAATTTACTCCTCAAAATCAAAATAAGCTAAAAATGCTACAAATTTTATCTTTTAATATCTACAATATAATTATAAATATGTCATTTAAGATTTTTAGCTGTGTTTCAATATTAAATTACTTATAAAAGAATTTTAACGTGTAAATTACTTTGTCAGTTCATAATACATCATAGCAATAATTATAATAAGTATTTCTGAGAGTAATAAGCAAAGGTTCCGTTAATACCTTTTAAAATTATTTTAATTGCCATGTCGTATTATGTAGCAATAAATCTATCAAAATGCAGCACTGCAAAAATTTTACAGAATTCATGAACATTTTTGTCAGATTAATCCATATGATAGGCATTTTAATATGCTTCAGCAATTGCACAAAAATAAAACAACATTTCATTATTTTATGCACAAAAAGTGAGATTAGGTATTTAAATACTGGAAATTTTTCAGTTATTTAAATAACCTCTCTTAAAAATATCGAAACGCATTTTATACTTACCGTTCCCATCGCCAGGAATTTGAATAAGTCAAATCCTTAGAAAAAAACTCTAATAGTTACTAATATCTATTCTAAATAAAGTATTGGGTAGAATTCAAAACAAAAACCGATTACAATAAATAATCTGGGAAATTTGACAAGGAGCAGCAAGAATTAAACCCGGAAACCCAACATAGCAGCGTTTTGGTTGCCTTTCTTTCGATATATAATATGGCGTCGTGATATGGTTTGTAGTTCTCTCACAAAGACTGTCTAGAATATATGGCGCTGTGATATTTAACCAAACTGCGGAGTGACACCTCTGGTACTTTTTCTCTGTAGTTTATACATTAAAGGAAATAGAAATAAACATTAGATGTGAATGAACGTGTTTTGAGAGCTCTACCACTATTTTAATTCATTCTTTTTCTATATATAATTTCTTTCTTTATGCTAAAAGAACATCAGTTGCACGTCTCTTATTTCTTTAATTTAAAGCTCGGACTTTCATAGTCGAGTAAAAGTCGAATCCTTTGATTGTGCAAGGAAATAAACGAAGTGGTACCATCCTTTGATTTTGAGATCTCAGCACAATCTGTTAGCTGTATGAATGTATTCTATTTGGAAACAGGTAAAAGGAAAGAAAATTATTAGAATTCTACATTTCAATTATTCGACAACAGGGGAAACGATGTTAAAATTGGAGAAATATTTGTATGGCATTTCCTTTACAAATTTAAGTTACTAATGGACAAAAATAAGATACAAATAATTGACGGGCTAATAAATCTCTGTGTTCAAGGTGATATAACTGCTATTTCAAGTGATAACGTTAAAAGCATCATGTAGAAGAGGTATTATACGCACGTTTTAGTGAAAAAAGGCAGACATCATATTCAATTTTCATTCTTTGGAAATAATGGGATTCGGAAAAGGAAATATCTAAATATTTTGGTAAATTAGATGATTGAATTTCAATTATATATATAAAAAATATTGTTATACTATATTATGATTTGTTGAACAAATCCTATTTTTTGAAAATTGTATTTCGAATTCATTTAAACGTTATCATTTAGACTTTCAGAAATGATTAATAGATGGCGGCCCTAGCAAAATGCTTTTTTATTTGGAATCCACTATATTTTCGTTGCTTTCACAACCAAATCGCATATAGAGAGCCTCAAGATGAGGATAAATATATGAGTCAAGTTTCGACGTATAAAATTTTAGTTTGGAAAATTCTTTATTCGAGTTTATTTCAAGTAGAAAATACAATACATAAAAATACAAAATTTTTATATATTGTTAATATTATTATCGGATCTCAACTGTAAAAAATTCTTATCTATTTACATTTTCTGTCTTTATTTCTTTCTTTCCAGTTAGGTTTTTCGTGAATTCGATATCGTATTTTACAAAATTTATCAAGCTAAAGATTCGAAGGGAAATAATATTTTTAATTAATCTGTGGAAGTAAGAAAAACATTCTGTTGTTAATTATATATTTTTGTTGTAAATCGGAAAAGGTTATCAAACACAGATCGATATTATTTTTAAAATTTAAGTTCTTCTAATTTTAATTATTTTAAAACTTATAGAAGAAAATTAAGGCAATGAGTACTTTTTTGATTGCTGTTCTCAATTATATGCAGTTATCATTAAAAAAAGGAGTCGAAGACAAATAGTTAAGATCTTTGATCTTTTTTTTCTTCCTATCAAACTTTATAAAACAACTTATTAATAATAGTTTTGGTAATTAAAATGAAAATATGAAATTATTATAATTATTTTTCATTTTCGTAAATCATTTGGCTCATCATTTTCGCGATATCAGATAAATTCACTACATTCAGTTTTCAGGTTGTTTAGTTCCTTTATTGTTGTCGCCTTTCGTATTAGTTCTTATTCGTTTCTTTTGATTTTCTGCCCTCTATCGTAAGATTTTTTGTTCCTTCTCGCCAAAAGAGGAAACAAAAAGTTTTTTAATAACTTTCTGTATCTTTTTCAATTCTGAAATGTCGATAGTTTATTTCAATATGCACTGCATATGTTACATATTTCCAACACGTAATATTACCAACTAACCGTATACATACATTTTGAATGTAAAAAATACTTTCTGGCTCCGAATTCGTTTGTTGCTGCCATCTACTAACGTATTTGAAAGTTACGAAATCATCTTGTGAATCACAGACAAAAGCCTACTACTTTTATTAATAGTCCATCTGTATATTAACATAATATACAATAAATGATTTTAAAAAATGAAAAAATAAAAGAAATGGTAAAAGTAAGAAACCATCATACATATTATTAGTTTCTTAGGATTCTGACATTGTCGTTTCTTCTTTTATTTTTAGCATTAAATATTTTTTATCTGTCCTTCAAACGATTTTTGAGCAATCGAAGATCATAGATTAATAATTTTAGCTGAAAGTTTAGGTAATTTCAGTCAATGACTAAATTGGAAAAGCGCGGAAATTTATGCGATTCGGCGGTGCACTATCACGGAATATAAAGAAACCACCCGCATTATTTTGCCGTCGTTCATCTCGTATTAAAACAAAATGTACCAACTTTCAGGAAATAAGGTTTAGTAGAAGGTTTTACTTTTAAAATTTTGATAATGGGTCATACATATTTATAATAGCACTAACTTCAAAATTTCCAACGGAAACACACCTTTTCCTTAAAACATTTCGAAACTGCATAACATTTTATACTTAAAAACCAAGTTTTATTATCCCAGCATTTTTTGTTTCGAAATTATAAGGAAATGAAATTTTGATTTTCTATTGTTATAATAAAATTTTGAAATTTTTTTGATATCTTTAGAAATAATATAACTATTGACTAGAATGTTTTTATGAATTATTTTGCACATTTTACACGTTTACTTTTTATTTTAAAATAATTTTGAGCACATGAAATTATTTATCAAAACATGGGTAAAACAATTTGAATAGCAACACTTACAAATTTCAACAGTAATCGAAGCAGATGGCCATTTGATAAGCCTATGCAAAATTTCAACATATTCGTACAAGAAGTTTGAAGTTAGATTAAGTTTCTATATTCACTGTAAAAACAGTAGAATTTAGATATCGTTATATATCTGGAAACCGTTTTCATTATTAAATATAATCATTACACCACTTTATTTTTTAAAATTTAAATTTGTAAACATTTAACTATTTATATATAAAAATTAATCCAGCGTCTACTTATAATGGAGATTTCTTCATTCCCACCTCTGACTGCCAGACCGAACCTGTCACGAACTCTTGCAAATATGAAGAGCCCAAGTGCCTCGTGATCCAATGTTTCAGCCGATTAGAGGTTGCCACAGCGGCCTGTACTCCAACTCTCTCGTCTCGTATATATAAATTAAAATTTTATAAATTAAAGTGAAGTAATACTACACTATTTTTTTACGCATCAGATTTTACCGATTTTAAAATGTAGATCATTGCATAGAAAATAATATGTAAAGTGCGAAATAATTTAAAGTGCTACATACAACATTTAAAGGCAAGCAGAGAACTTCTCTATCCACATGTGCAGAAGACTCCATTTCTATTTAAAACACAAAATGTCAAATATCTTTCAGTCTTTTAATGATATATTAACAAAAATTAATATCCTGGGGTATTTTCCATGAGAAATTTATTTATGACATCAGAAAAGTGTGTTCCCATTGAAATATTGAAGTTAGTCAACTTTAAATATTTAGATGAAAACTTATGAAATTTTTGACCATAGAATCGTTTAGTATATGTTATTTCCTGAAGATTGGTACCGTTTTTTAATGACAAATGAACGATCGAATAAAAATGCTGGGTGGCTTCGTTTTTTCTCGAGACTGTACGTCACATTATAGTAATCATTTGGACTTATTAAAACTTCTAAATGTGAAATTACCTTAATTACAAATGCAATAGATAACAGGTAGCAGATTCGATATTTTCAAGAGGCTCGCGAAAATCATTGGCAGTGAAAGTTATATTAGTTTTATTTTTAAAGAATGGATTGAAAATGATATACAGTGAAATTTCCATAAGCGGCGACCCCTGCACTGTGGTCATTTCCTGAACAGTCAGTTGTTTGACACAGAATTTTGGCCCATAGTGTTAAAATAACGCCTGGAATGTCTTCTCAAACCTCACTGTGAGGCTCGCTTGGTCACTCACTCAACTCCAAAGATATACATTCCTTTCGTCTCTCTGACGCTGCACTTTTTTCTTTGACGTTGATCTTTTTTTTAACTCTCTGAGCACGGCTCGAGAGAGAATTTGGTTGCCTCAAAGCCCGGAGTAATTTTCCGTTCACAGAAACAGAATGGAATCGTCCTTTCGTTCACCGCAATGCCAGGAAGGGGGACAGCCGCTGCGCGGTCATTTGTCAAAAATGAAAGGGGAGAAATTGATGGTCATTTGCGGTTAGAACTATCGGTACTGGACAAAGTCTTGTGAGTGAAATGCTTTTCGGGCTACTGATAAGAATTCTACTCTATCAGCTTAGGATGAATGTCGATTAGTTCATCTAAATGCTTTCAAAGAAGTTTCTGAATTATTTTTTAACCAGTCATTAAAACTTCCATACGTTCTCGCACGTTCTGTGCTGTAAAATTTGGCTTATTTTAAAAAGAAAGCGAATCCATAAACTTTGACCAGTTATTATTCATTTATGCAATAACGGATAATTCTGGTAAATAGATCTTATCAGTAGAGACACACTTATACAGCGGACAAATAAACTAAAGACTATGAAAAAAGCAACAAATCCGTCAGGGGAAAAGTTGGTTGAGTTTATCACTCGAATATCGGTAGGCTATTCAGGTTTATTCAAGTATGCACCCCCAACACTTTAATTAACGTTGTATTGTTATTGAAATTAATTATTTTTATTTTTTCAAATATTTCATGAAAAGAAACGCACTTTCAGCACATTAAAGAATCAAGTAATTCGATTACTTAGAAAAAAATATATTTTGAAAAATAATATCTATAAATTACAAGCTTATTTTTAAAAACTAAGAAAACAAGGCAGTTGTTTTGGTTCTTACTTGTCTTGTAAAACGAAGTAAGCCATGAATTATACTAACTTTGTGACAAATTAACCTCGTTTGTGTATATGTGAGGCACAGTTAAATGTGGCGTTTGTGGCTAGCAAAACTGTAAACACCATTGTTGAAAAGGTTTAAAATTTGATTATTAAAATTTATTATTTTTGTAACGAAATATACTGATAGTTTAATATTTAAAAATAAATCTCTAATTTTAAAATGCCGTGCGACAGAATAAAATGTTAAAGACCGTAACCTCTCTCTCCCCCTTTCCCCCTGCGAATTTCCACTTTTGAGAAGCTAATGAAGTAAAGAGAACACAAAGAGAATCTCCGTGCAATTATGGAGTTTTAAAAAATATATCTTCTGTTTTGAAGTTAAAACACAATTAAAACAAAAAACGCATTCCTGGTGAGGAAAATTTTTAGTATCTATAGCTCAAATGTTAATCATTTTATTCGTATAGAGCGAAAAATCTTGCTGAGACTAAGAGATACTGTTGTGCATATCTGTTCCGAGTTCTCGTAAGAGACCCAGAGCGATACTAGACTTCACATATGAAAATTTCCTGATAATTAAAAGACGTCGGGGTGTAAGCACAGTCGATGCAAATCTGGGCCCGTAAAATCCTCAAAAATTTTTACATTTCGACCTCATTAAACCGCCACGTTGGACAAACCCGCACTTATTTTCGAGAGATCATAACTTAATTCCTTCGCCATTTTCATGCTAAATTTCGTTTTTCTCCATCTTTTTAGACCTTATTTGCCTTCTATTTTAGTCTCTCCTAGTAGCAGCACCCTAACCTTAATGAAAATACGGATCCGGACACGGAAATCACCCTTCTTCCAAAATTCCACACCACACTAGCGTTTCGCACTGTTTTCCGCAGAAATTTCTTACGCAACTTGTTCTCCCTTCTTTAATTAGCTCCCTCTTTTTTAATTTATCTGATTTTAAATCTCTTGTTCGAATTTTTTAACCGTTAATTAAATTAGAAGCCCATTCATTTACTAGATGTGGATGTGCATCGGACGTTTCGTGTCCTCGCGGCACTCCGCGACGAAACTCAGTTCCCTTCCGTTGTGCATATCTGACAGCATATCAAATTATCAGTTGACAAGCCAAATTTAATATCTTCTGATTAATTTCATAATTAGTATATACTAAATTCAATATAGAACTTTCAGCAAAAAATTAGAGCTCGCAGAACATCAGGACAGTTTTTTAAAAATCAGTTGTATCTCAAGCGGTTTCTAATTTTACAATCATTGAAACAAAAATTGTTTTTTTTTAATTGAATTTAAATATGTCTAGAATTTAACTTTATATAAAAATCTTATTCAGAAGTCTTGTTTGCAATTTTTAACTTATGTTTTTCAGCAGTTGATTTTAACAGTAATTAATCTGCACCGTATTTCCTTAAAATGTACAAATCATGAAAAATTAGAGAAAAACAGTAATCGACAATTTTATGGAATCTAAATTATTTTCTTTGGTAAAATTTGCTTGTAGCAATGCAACCAAAAACAATAAATGAGTAAGTAAATAAATTTACTTTTCAAAAAAAAGTTCGCTTGAAAGTTTTCTGTTCCAAAAAATGTGTGAATTGATCAGTGTCAATAAAATATTTTAAAAAGGGGAAGAAAGAGTTTTCTTAATTTTTTTACTACAATGATCATTTTCAATATCTTTTGCATAAAGCAAGTTAACAATTTCCTTATATAGATCAAAATGAAATGTATAAAAAATGTAAATAGGATATATTTTTTTCTTCTTCTGATAAATATAATCTCATTTAGTAAATAACTGTCCTTTCTTCCTTCTTTTGCTATGCTCCGACTTAATTACTTGACAAAATCGCATATCACTCACTGTCAGAATTCCCTCCACCCCGCTGAGATAATCTGCCCGGGTGGCCTCGGGAACTTCCTTACTCCCCTAAAATACACCCAACCGCATCAAAACGCCCGACACCGTCCTCAGTCGACAGGGACGCTTTGGAGCTCCGTAGGGTTCATAGAGTTAAAAATATATTTATTATGAGAGTTTTTAAGTGGACTTACAGCGTTATCTAGCGGTGAAATTCGAAGTTGACATTCTTATCTCGAACACGATAAAGCATTCAAGAATAAAATAAATTACGAAGCTATACATCGTCTGCTATTTTATATGTAAAAGCACTTTACACATATTTATGCTAAGAATAGAGTGCTTAGGACGCTCATTTGTTACTTCGCGATTTCTAAACCTGTGACGTCACTCGAACAATAAATGCCTTCAAAAACCCACGTTTGGAAAGTCCTGAAGGAATTCGTATCAACCAGCACCATTACAGGCAGGATATGCTGATAGAGGTTATGCTTGTTGTACCATCATTTTGCATCTCATCCATTCAATAATGCAATTATTCTGCAGTTAACGCCGGTATGAGGCTGATTTGAAAGACTGACAATTGTCTTACGAAATAATTATGTAAGCATTGTTTGAACGGACTTGCCTTAGAATCATAAACATCTATTATCATTTTCCAGAAATAGTTTATACATTAAAAGACGTGGATAAATTGTAACATCTGATTTTGCGTAAACTTGTATAGAAACATTTTACCACTACTTTTATGCAAATTTCTTTTTTATGAACTTTTGTAAACTTCAGACGGCATAAAGAATGGAGACCCCAAAATGCATCAACTGCAATCAATTAGGACACGTCGCTTCCTGGAGGGGTTGCGAGACATTCCCAAAGCCTAAACCACCAACAGGCAACCACCAACACCATTCTCCCACCGGCCCACTGACAACCGCACTTATGCAGAGACTCTTACAAACAGACTACATCCAAATCCCTCTACCACCGTTGACTTCCCAGCTCTCCTACAGATGGCGCCACTACTTCAACAATCCAACTCTGATACCGAGGATCTCAGCATCTCAGAACTGCTTAACATCTTAAAGGCACTGAACGAATTGCGTGTAGCCCTTAAACAAAACCCCGGCTTATTAGCCATGCTCAGGAACATTCAACGCTGTAAAACCGGTCCAGAAATGTTTGAAAGCCTCTTAAAGGATACAGTCAACCCCCCAGATAAATAACAGCTTTCTCCCCTTGTCTAAGGATAGTGTTCTGGAACGCCAACGGCGTTCGTTCCAAGTTAACGGAACTAAGAGTCTTTATAGATAAGTACAGCCCCGATATTATCCTTCTACAAGAAACACACTTGAGACCACCCCAAAAAATTTACATAGCAAATTATAACTCGTATAACACAGGTAGAATCAACCAAGACCCTTCATGCTCCAGTGGCGGCACTGCTATACTCATTAAAAAACACCTCACACACCATGAAATCCCCAACCCTACACTTAATGAAATCGAAGCCACAACTATTTCTCTAAATCTTCCTAACATTGATCCCATCATCATCACCTCCATCTACATTCCACCTTCCTCTAAAACGAGCACTTTCACTTTGGACCTAAAATCAATTCTACAATTAGGATGATGATGATGTGATTATACCTGGCGCAAGATCCTTTTAAGGTCTACAATTAGGAAACACATGCATACTCGGCGGAGATTTCAACGCTCATCACGTTAGCTGGGGCTCCAACAAAAACACAGAAAAAGGAATTAAAATTAAATCTTTAGCAAATTCTGCTAACCTCGACATTATCCCCCCCACCCCTACAAGATACGGGAATTATTCAGCCTCCTTCATTGATTTTATCATGGCTAAAAACTTTTTGTACCCGTATGACATCTCCTCGGTCCCGGAGCTCAGTTCAGATCATAACCCAGTTATTGCAAATTTTTACTTTAACTTCAAAGCACCCAAACAAAACAACACCTTCAAAACAAACTGGAAAAATTTTAAATCAGACATGATAAACTCCAAATACAACTTTAACCAAATCACTAACACAAACGAACTAGACAGCGAAATTTCTAACTTCACAGACAACATTAATAAAATTTTCAACTCAAACTCTAAAATTGTAGACCCCACCACACAGTACATAAATAACAAAATTAAAACCATTCATCACGAAAGAAACGTAGCCCGCAGAAATTGGCAATCAACCAGGAACCCAGCATTCAAAATCCTTTTCAACAGACTGCACAGGCAGGCAATCAAACTCGAACAAAAAATCAAGCAAGATGACTGGAAAGACGAACTGATTGCGCTCCAACCCAATGATAACACTCTCTGGAACACTGCCAAACAGATGAGAAAACAACACACTAAAATTTCCGCCCTTAAAGGCCAGTCCAGTATTGCACTCTCAAACTCCGAAAAAGCAGAAACACTCGCAGACAGCCTCGAAAATCAATTCACCCTCAACAATTTAAAAGACCCAGATACAGAAAACATTGTTCACAACACTATACTAAAATTCTTTAACTCCCCCACCGATTCTAACATCACTCCACCCACTTTCCCCGAACTGCTACACCACACCAACAAAATTAACGTCAGAAAAGCCCCAAGCATTGATGGTATCTCAAACAAAATCATTAGAAACCTCCCCCTCATAACCATACTTAAGTTTTACCATCTTTTAACACATATCTTCAAACTTAATCACTTTCCCACCTCCTGGAAGACTGCTGTTGTAATACCAATCCTGAAACCAGGCAAAGACCCTACAGCCCCAAGCTACAGACCCATCTCCCTTCTGCCTAACTTTAGCAAAATTACTGAGCACTTCATTCTACAAAGACTTAACGAACACTTTTACTCCAACAATATTTTAATCCCCTTCCAGTTTGGGTTTAAACCCAAGCTTTCAACCACACACCAACTGCTCAGAGCAACTGAAACAATATCTGCTGGTTTCGAAAACAAAGAACACACTGGGGCAGTCTTCCTCGACATACAAAAAGCTTTTGACAGAGTGTGGCTCAACGGTTTAATATACAAGCTCATTAACTATAACACACCCCCTCCACTCATCAAACTAATAACTTCTTTCCTCCTGAACCGTAAATTCACGGTCAGAGTAAATGCCACACTCTCCAAACTTCGTTGCATTCAGGCAGGCGTTCCACAAGGGGCGAAACTGTCTCCTTCTTTGTATTCCATATTTATTAATGACATTCCACAGAAACTTAACACCACACTCTGCATTTATGCCGACGACACTGCAATACTGGCAAAAAACAGAAACACCAGATTCATCACCATTGCATTAAACAAACAGATCCAAGAACTCGAATGCTGGTTCCACAAATGGAAAATCGCCATCAACGCATCTAAGACTGAAGCAGTATTTTTCTCAAAAAAGAGAGATAATCCCAAATTCAGTGTCATGATTCAAAACTCTGCAATCCCGTGGTCTCAAGAAGC
The DNA here is from genome assembly GCA_013235015.1 of Araneus ventricosus. NCBI lineage: Eukaryota > Metazoa > Arthropoda > Arachnida > Araneae > Araneidae > Araneus > Araneus ventricosus. The sequence continues at coordinate 1,355 of BGPR01035709.1, read as the reverse complement.
AAAATACCTTGGCGTTATTCTAGATAAGCGGTTAACATGGAAAACACACATTAACTTTATCAAACAAAAATTCCGAAATAACGCTAGAAAACTCTACCCCCTAATCGCTCGGAATTCTGCAATGACTAGGGAAAACAAAGTACTTATCTATACTGCAATTCTAAGACCTGTGCTAACATACGCTTGCCCTATATGGGCTTATGCATAAAAAACCCAACAATTCAATCGACTCCTCTTCTAATGAAGCCATGGAGACCAACCAAAACATAGAGATTAATAAGGAAAGAAACGAACATTCCGGCATTCTTTCCCAACAAATCCTAATCCCGGGAAACGACAAATCCGTCAACCCGACTGCTCCTCGCCCCAGAGACAGGTCACCGACCTCCGTCCAAATATCAGACGAATATATCGTGGAAAATTCAACCGCTATCTCACAAGCCATTGCACTGAAGCAATCCCTGGCCGAATGGTCGCGGACCATGCGATCCTATCCAAAGGAAGACCCAGGATACCAAAGGGTTCTGGAGGAGACCAAAAAGGTGAATATTAACCTAAATACTCTCCTAACTACATTAGGAGTACCACTCTACAAATTGCCAGAGTCAAATAGCCACCTCGCTCAGATCACTGAGCGAGTCGAACGCAATCTTGAATCTGAAACGATCAAAATTAATCAGGCTTCAAACCGTCCTAAAACTAAAATCAATCTAGAAGGCAATAGATTAAATCTACATAACTACCCCCTTAAAAATAGAGCAAAAAGAGTTGCTGATCCCGAGGGATTTATCATCCCAGCTAAACATCTCATAGCACGCAACCCTAAAAAGGTCGCAATTGATTATCTCGCCAATTCTGGCAACCCCTCCCTTCGGGGAAAACGAAACTATTCCTGCAAACCCCCAGGCGGCTGCTGATGACAGTGAATCTCCCGAGCAAGCGGGTGAAAATGACCTTGAGGTCGACGAACCCCCAGCTACGAAAGAAATAATCACTCCAAAGAAAAGGCGTCCCCCACCCTTTTTCGTTACTCCTAGAGCGGACTTCGGAGAAATGCTTGATATCTTAAGACTCTCCGCTCCCTCTCTACAATCTAAAATGGCCAATAATTTTCTAAAGATCACAGTTGAAACAGAAGAGGAGTACAGAAAAGTCTCCCACGATCTCAGCGCACAAGGCGCTGAATTCAAAACTTTTAACTTAAAGCAAGACAGGCCTCTTAAATTAATCATCAGAGGGCTCCCACGTGTAACCCCCCTTGAAAGGGTTAAATTTGAAATCGAAAGTGAGGGATTTCAAGTTCATAAAATAACTCGTCTTTCCAAATTTAAAACAAAAACTCCAATGCATCTCAT
>BGPR01035708.1:0-14811 GCA_013235015.1 Araneus ventricosus | reverse complement strand
CCCAACCGGGGGTACCAGAATAGACCCCTACATCAACGACAGATGATCACCTTTTAGTCCAGTCAAATTGTAACAAAAAAACTCGAATGGTTACATTAATTAGGGTAGTTCCGATTTTTTGATATGTTGTATGGGTTGGTACAGTGTTGAAAAATCCAAGTTTTCCAATTCCACCGCGGGCGCCGCCATCTTGAAAAAACTGCTCAATTTTTGGACTTTTCCCTGTTTTTACAAAATATCTCCTAAAGTATTGGTCTGACAAAAAAACTCGTCTTCACTTTTATTAAGCTAGAGAACATTGTCTACAATTTGAGACAAAAATAAAATTTGTAGCTCTAATACTTCCCGAGATAGACCTCTTTGAAGTTTGAGAATTTTTCTCAAAAATGTAAAAATTACAGACTTTTGGTCAGTGAATGCTTGATAGCAAGTAAATGGTGAATCCTACACTAAAGTTTGACATAACAATTATAGTAGAGGTAAATAGCTCAAGTTTAAGACCAAGCTTATTCTTCTAGCTCGTTTAGATTAAAAGATACAATATTTGAATATTTGTGTAGTTTTTTCAGGAAAACACGTAATAACTTAATACTGACAAAATCAATGTATTTATTAAAAAACAAAAAGGTTCATAGATTGTTACGTTTGTATACCACATATATTCAGTAGTTCTGTGAATTATATATCAATAAATATGTAAGTAAATAAATAAATGATAAATAATTATAAATAAATTATGCACCACACAAATTTCATGAAAAAAAAATGTCTGCTGAACCACAACTTTACATTTTCATACCTTTTGAAGGGCCCGCGCCATGTCCATCGTTGTTTTGGCTCCCATTCTGCACATAGTAACATTACACTACTTACAATTCAATGTCTTCACACTCCAGTTGTTCATCAACCATGTCAATTGGTGCTGGAGCATCTCCCTCTTCAGACTCGTTGTCTGAAATGACTGGCATTGGATTTTCGCAAGACTGTCCAATGCAATGTTTGCATAGTAAAGAACAATGCAGACCTGCTTTCCTGCATCCACATGCATTCGTGCAACCTTTTTTGCAAGTACAGGAAATGCATTGAAGGAGGGACTCTGGTGCTGGATCCTTCTCTGATTTCTTAGAGAAGAGGCCTGATGGAGTGTGCATCCAGCCCCATTTCAAGGGATCTTTTTCGTTTCCCAACCATGTTTGCACCTGGTGGTAACCTCTCATGGCATGCAGTTCAGCAGCATCGGTAGTTGGTGGCAATCTAGCGAGGTTAAATTTAGTTTTAGCTGCATCTTTAACAAATGAGTGGTATCTTAGTTCATCAAGGTTTTGAGTTGCTGCATCTCTCCATACAAAGCAACAAGAACATTTACCCCTGCTTCTGTTACTTGCTCTGTTGTTGCTTGAGGATTAAGGAATGTTGCTGCTCTATTCAAAAGTTCTTCATGTTTCAAAAATAAACTAATAAATTTGTTTTTACCTTGGCCAAACAGTGCTGATGTGATATCACAACCACTGATAGCATAAATAAACAAAAGTTCATTCGAGAATTTATGATTAAATGATGTGGTTGAGTAATAACTATCTGGCGTTTTTCCTCTTCCACACTTTTGGAAAAAAACATTACTGTGTGTCGATGCCAATGCAGTTAGGAGAACTAGAAGGTCAATGTCCTCACCAACTACACGTACATAGTCATATTGAGGAGCAACAGAAATGGCAGTGTTCACAATCGTGAGGTCAGCATCTTCAACTGCCTGCTGCACGCAGATATTAGCCTTTTGCAAAGCTTTCTTGAGCAGTTCGATAAAACGTTTCTTATTACATTCATTTGCAAGGGGCTTTTCTTTTGTATATTGTAACACTGTTTCTTCATGAAACATTACATCAGCAGAAAAATGGGCTGCCCGTCGAAGTCGTTCACAATTTTTGGTGCTCTTTTTGTCATCATCAGGGAAACCATCAAAAATTACAGCTATATCTTGACCGTATTTATTATTCAAGTATTGAACATATCTGTCAGCTATTGCTCCAAATGTGGTTTGTTGTCGCCATGTGCAGTAAATGACCACCATCAACCACGACATACTGGGATCCTTCAGGTTTTACATCCTCTGTAATGGGTGAGAATGATGTATATAATGAAGATTTTGTTCCCTTACGCATGCTCTCTCCTGTGAATAACTAGATAGGAAATGGTGACAGTTCGAATTTGAAAAATGCTTTTAAGTCGTCATCTGACAGCTTTGCTATGCATAACCTGTGAAAAAGTATATGGGGATCCACAACAATGCAGATGTTACAAATTTTGACGGAATTGTTAATAGAAGTACGTGTCACTACTTTGTCCTTCCGTTTGAATTTCACATTTTCGAAATTTTTCCCCATCATTTTTGAAATCATATCTCTCCCAATCTCTTCTGACAAATGGCAGTTTACTTCATTACCTCCCACAATTCCTGAATCTATTGACATTATCTCATCAATTTTAGGGAATGGATTGTGTTCAGAAAGCCACTGAGAGAGCTTTTCTGCATCTGCATTATCCCGGGCTATTCGAGAAGGCCTCGTGTCAACATGTTCTGATGATGTTAATTTTACATCACAGAATTTTTCAATTTCAAAACAAATGTTTTATAGATGTATTATTCCAAGGGTCCATCGAGTGAGCACTCCACTGAATATATGTGATATACAAGCTTAACAATCTATGGACCTTTTTTGTTTTTTTAATAAATACATTGATTTTGTCAGTATTAAGTTATCACGTGTTTTCCTAAAAAACTACAAAAATATTCAAAAGAATGTATCTTTTAGTCTAAACGAGCTAGAAGAATAAGCTTGGTCTTAAACTTGAGCTATTTACCTCTACTATAATTGTTATGTCACACTTTAGTGTAGGATTCACCATTTACTTGCTATCAAGCAATCACTGACCAAAAATCTGTAATTTTTACATTTTTGAGAAAAATTCTCAAACTTCAAAGAGGTCTATCTCGGGAAGTATTAGAGCTACAATTTCATTTTTGTCTCAAATTGTAGAGAATGTTCTCTGGTTTAATAAAAGTGTAGCGAGTTTTTTTTGTCAGACCAATACTTTAGGAGATATTTTGTAAAAACAGGGAAAAGTCCAAAAATTGAGCGGTTTTTTCAAGATGGCGGCGCCAGCTGTGGGGGGGGGGAATTGGAAAACTTGGATTTTTCAACACTGTACCAACCCATACAACATATCAAAAAATCGCAACTACCCTAATTAATGTAACCATTTATGACAATTTGACTGAACTATTTTGTAAACATGCTTTAGAGCGGTAAAAATGACATTCTCGACTTCAACCCCGCACAGCAACTACCCTTCTAACTGGGTCGACTGTTTTATGCAATTTGCACATCAACAACAGGCATCACGGCTCCCATATCCTGTTTGCGCTTGCCCGATCTTCTGCGACCTTCTGAACTACGTTGCCGCTTCTTTATTTATAACCCTCGTATAAACCTGATTTTTGCTTTATTAAGGTTGGCAGCCTTGTGGTTAACGCAACGTAGAAATTCCAAGATGCAGAATAAAAGAGGCTGATAAATTACTTTTAGTACGTCTAATTATGCATATCACTATATATACACATATTTGCAATTTAATTAATACATAATCTGACATTCTTCATGTCTACCATAAATTAAAAGCCCATCGTAATCTGGATTTTCTCCCGCTTGGCTTGAGATGCGCATTCTCCACAAAGGGCGTGACATACACGTAATCAGGCAAGGGAGAAATCTTACATAGGCTGCAACAAGCCTCACTGCAATTCAGCCCCCCCCGCCCTTTATTTATTATTTTCTTATGTGAATATACTGAAATATAAGCATATAAACTGAATAAAACACAAATATTCAAGTTACAATTGAAAATTGCAGTGCTTCGACGCTCCTTTGATTGTTTAAGATAATTTAATAGGGTAATTCAAATAATTCGCCTTTCCTGCCAGCACGGTCCGATCGGAACACGTTGCATTTGGATCCAAGCTCAGCCCATACAGGTCTAGCATGCCAGCAATGAAATTTAAATGAGAAAAAATTGACCTACTAATATTATTTGACTGACGTGCAGAGCTTAATTATTAGCCGTGTCAAAAATTCCCGGAATCGTTATTCAGAGTACAGTAAACCCTTGCCGAACGCGGGGGTTAAGTCATTAACCCTTTGCATTCGAAAAGCACTTGAAAAGTAATTAGATGCATAATTATTCACAGATTTACAAGAACTCATATTATTGCTTTGGAACGTAAAAAATATGTTTGTATAAGTTCATTTTTTCTGAAAAATTTTTCTACAACTTCTTACAACTTTGTAGGTAGTTTTTTAACCATCGAAATCAAGAAACGTCAAAATGATGCACCGTCTAAAATGGTGACTGAGAGTCACCTCTCGGGTGCAAAGGGTTAATATATTGCGCGCACGACAACATCGAATACTGCAAAGCTAAGTTTCAATAGAAAAAATGTGTTACGTATAATTCAAATTAAGAAAGTATGTATAATTTAAGCAAACCTAAATATTGTTGCAATTAAAAGGTAAAAGTGAAACAAACGTTAATTGTAAGATTTTTATAACTGCTTAATAAGTAACTGCATGAAACATAAGGATGTAGTGGAGCCGGAACGCTCTGGAACACCGTTCCGGCACTGATTTTTTTCCCCCGAGAATTAAATAAAATAAAATTGTGAAACCGCCCTTAAAACAGCCCGATTTTTGTCACCCAGGTTAGAGCGTGCCGGCACTGCTTATTTTGCGACTTCACCACGGATGAAACAATAGTTAAAAAAAAAAAAAAAAAAAAAAAAAAAAGCTGGTCTTTTGTGCTAGGGACAACGACTGACGCAACTCTTCATCTCATTCGAAATTGACCCGAATGAAGAAAGCGCAGAAATACTTGTACGTTTCCTTAATATAATAATAATAAATATAAGACGTTTTATTTGGGTAAAAAAGTTCTAGACGATCGTTTAAGTTCCAGTTTATCGTTTAAATTAAATTCTTTTCATGTTGTTAAATCCCGTGATTTAAAGATGGAATTTTATAATCAATTTTTCACTCATTTCCTTCGCATTGGCAAAATCAGAGAGTCATGTGCCTTTTTAACTTCGAGTTAGTTAAAGGCGCTTTATTTTCTTCTTCACTGTCGGAGGGTATTATAAGATCATCCAATTCTTCATTCGTCATTTCCCCATCGTCATTTTTTACTTCTCCTTCCTCCATATATAAACATTATTCGCCGCCAATTTGCTTTTGCAATCAGGGGTGGCGCCAGAGGGGGGACCGGGGGAGCCAGGGCCCCCCGGGGAGGCTGTGGCCCCCCCCCCCGGCGGGGGGGGGGGGTGGGTCGCGCCGGGTAAAATTTTTGTACGGAGTATTCAACTTTAGTTGATAAATAATAATCTGGCGAAAATTTGAGACCAATTTCATTACACTAGTACCCCCCGTCGGGGAGATCGTGCCCCCCTGTCGGGCAAATTGGCCCCCCCGTCGGGCAAACTCTAGCGCCATTCCTGTTTGCAATTCGTACTATTTCTTTGGCTTCATTTTCAATATGCCAACGCGGCCGGCAATCTGCAACGTAGCGCGTACGAGTGAAATTAAATGAAAACAATTGAGAAAACGCGTATGTACTGTCTGCAAATCCGTGCTCGGCAAGTGCACTGTACATCCAGGTACATGTAGGTTAATATGGGTCATATCGGCACTAATCTAAGAGACGACCAATAAAGTATACGGCAACTTCTTACTGTATGTCTGTGAGCAGTACAGTGTAGAGAAGGGGGTTCCTTCCTTTCTGCTGCTGCTCTACGATTAACCAGATTTCTTTTGTAGTGCTCTTATTATATATTAGTTAACTCCATCTATCTCGCTGTCTATACTCCTGTAATTATCATCAATAATAAAGTTATTGATTTAAACAAGATGTAAAGATTTGATTAAATATAATGTATAGAAGATTATTTTTGATAGTTATTCTAGCATTTGTGGCTACTTATATAAATTATTTTCTTGATTGAAACTAATAATCACATCCCTTTTTCAAAGTTGCGATACAATAATGAACGAAAAAAACGTGCTATTTATTGAAAGTGTCAAACGATAACTTTACCCTTGGGTACTAAACTCAAGAGAAAAAGAAAGTAAATATTTATCATCGAAATAAGAATTGTGCTTACAAATAAACACAGCGACAGAAACACAAAATTCTTCTCCATGCAAATAAACATTTGATAGAACTTAAAGAACGATTACAATCATACTAAAATTATCAAATACAATTTTTTAAATTCTCCATATTTTTAAATGCAGTAAACATTTCTAGAATATTTTTTTCATTTGCTAGAAAATAAAAATATTTACATTTCATTTTTAATATGGGTCATTTCGTGCTGTGCTTAAAAATTAAACATACATCAATTATGCGAATATTTAATTTTCACTTATTTTTTGTGGACTCGAATGAATCTACCAAAACTGAAAGGAGAATAGAATAAGTATACTCTCTCTATTTATATATTTTTAAAGAAAAGCGAAAACCTATGACATTTTTAAGAAAAGCATCATAACCGAGCTTATTTCAATTCTACATTTAATTGTTTGATATCATTATTTTCAGAATTTATCTAATTTCAGCGCAATACTTTTAGAATCTCAAAATTTGATTACATTTTAAAATTTTGAGTCAAAATGTAACGAAATATTATTTAAACTTTTTGTTGCTGCATATAAACTTGGCATCAATGAATCGATGAAATTCGTTCAGATAATATTTTCTGAAGTTGTCACCGTAAATAATCGAAATTACAAGATAAACGATTATCAGTGTAATAATACTGGAGTTTCTAATTTACTCTGTGTTATACTGTTGTTTCATATAAGATTGACGTCCAGTTTTTAAGCTACACGAGGGCGGTTTTGGAACGGATTTCGTACTTTTAATCTTTCCATTTTAAATGTACCATTCTCCAAACTCCCACTCCACACTAACGTGAGGATATTATTTTCTGCTATAACTAGCAAGCATTGACTCTAGAAATAGTTGAAATTTCAAAATAAAGGAACGTCAATGCTAGATTTCCAATTTACTCTTTGTCTACTCTCTGTTACAGCGTTGTTTTATATTAGATTATCATCAAGGTTTTAAGCTATACGAAAGCAGTTTTGGAACATACCTCGTAATTTTGAATGTTGACCAATGACGAGAACAAATGAGTTGTCACGCCATTCTCCAAACTTCCACTCCACACCAACGAATAGTGGTCCAGTTTCGGTTTGTAGCGCGACATATATAGAAATTTCGAGGTAGGCAAATGGCTTTAATTTCTTGAGGGTCGGTAGAGAACCGCTTGGGACCATGAAAGCCATAAATTGTTTTATATAAATACGCAGTCTAAGGAGGGTTCACGGAGGTTAAGGTTGAGTTGGGGAGAATCTTTCGAACACTTGAGTCTCGTTTCTGTGAGACTTCGAATTTCATTCTGTAAAGTCTTAACCCCTTCAGACCTGGTATCCGTTATACCGGACACCAACTTTGAACAGCTCCTATTAATTCAATAATTGACGAAACTGCATGCTGTTTTTTTAATTTGATTCTCGATTTTCTTAGAAATATAATCGTTGCAAGAATTTTTCGTTTTGGCATGGAATCATTTTAGTTTTTTCAGTTTTTCCAAAAAAAAATCGAGAAAATCATCGTCCTTCCCAAAATGAAGCTCGGTGGTGAATTTTGTTTTTCAAGTAATTTCTTGGTTTTAATCCTTTTTTACCATTTAAAAGGCTTCTACAATATTTTATTACTCTTTCACAACCATTTTAAAGTGAAATTTGTGTGATTCTTTTTCTTTTTTTAGTTCAAATATTCGGTATTGTCCGGATGCCGCACATGGGATAACTTTTTTAATTTTTCATCTACAGGATTGAAATTTCATTTATGCTTTAACCTTTGGAGTAGTACACAGTACGCCAAAGGAAGAAAAAAAATTCTAACTCCGTTATTTCTAGAATCTCAAAATTTTATTACATTTTAAAGTTTTGAACCAACTTTTACATCCATAACTAAAAGTTACTGCATGCAAATTTCGAATCAATGAAAATCATTTAGATAATATCGCTTCTGAAGTTTTCACAAGAAATAATCGAAATTACAAAATAAAAGAACATTAATGTAATCAGGATGTCTTATCCAATGGGCTTATTGGGCTAGAGCCCAGAGGCGACAATAATCCAAAGGCGCCAAATTTACTACACTGATTTTGTTTAGTATTTTAGTTCTGTACCAGAATTTAGTTTAGTTAAGTTATATAAACGTCCCTTTTTGAAGCAACATGATGACTATTTTGGGATGGACCTTGTCATTTTGAACCGCGGTCAGATAACGAGGACAACACCTGAGCTGGCACCTCCCTCTCCAAACTTCTGCACCAAACCAACGGGATCTGAACTAGAAATTATTCGATTATAATTTTAAATATGAAAAAGTTCAAATTTATATTATATGAACTTTAAGGCGTTAATCAGAGAGAACAAGTGACTTTTTCCCTCTCTCTTTTTGGTCTCAAATTATTTTATTTGGTAAGTATTTTCTTTATAGGTAGGTATTTTTTATTTTATTTTCCTGAAGGCCTCAGGCGTTCAAATTTGTAGTAACGATTCTGATGGGACGCCAATTAACTCCAGCCCAGGGCGCTGAGATTTGTTAAGACGGCCCTGAATGTAGTAATGTTGGAGTTTCGAACTTAGTCTGTGCCTACTCTCTATTATTGCGCTGTATTATATTAGATGAACGTCAAGTTTTTAAGCTACAAGAGGGTGGTTTCTGAAAGGACCTCGTAATTTTAAATGCTGACCAGATGACGAGAACACCTGAGCTGTGACGCAATTCTCCAAACTTCCATTTCTCACCAACGCATAGTAGTGCAGTTTTGGTGTGTAGAGCGAGATATATCGAAATTTCGAGCACGGCAAATGAGTATTTTCTTTGGGGGTCGTAGAGAACCGTTTGGGACCCTTAAAGCCATAAATTGTTTTTAAACATGCAGTCTAGTTTAAGTGAGCCTTCGGATTACGTTCTGTAAAGTCTTACTTGCTCTTTATCTGTCTGATTTTAGATTTCTTTATGTCTTTCCAGGCCAGGTAAATGACCCCATTTGGTACAGGTTATTTTATTATTTTCCATACTTATACATTATTTTAAACGTCCTTTTTTCATTAAATTTTCAACTTTAAAATGAATTTTAAAAATTTCAACACCTTGAGACTATTTTAAATCATCTCTGCAATCGATTTTCTTCTAAAATTCCTAAAAATTAGCACTGATAAGCCCTAACATTTTCATTAATTTTATTTTTTAATATCATCTATGTCAGTGAAGAATTTTCACTTTTTTTTCAATGACGCAAAAATCAATATTAGAGTCGAAAAAAACCTCTTGGAAGATTAAACAAATATTTCGTGTCTCAGATGTGAATTAATAAAAATTTTAGTCGACTATAAATTCGAAAATTTTATTAAAAAATCATCGAAGTTAAGAGGGCGGGTACACAATCTAAAATATATTGGAATTGTTAAAGAAGTAAACACTGAATGGCAACATGAGAGCATTATTTTCTGTTATAACTAGCAAGCACTGACGTTTAGTCTACTTGTTTACCAAATAGTTATTAGGGAACCGGAAGCATATGCATCTTCTTAAAATCTATTTTTCAATTTCAGCTTCATAAAATGAGGAATTCTCATAGTTTACGTATATGTATACTATGTACAAGCTTGAAAAAAATCTCATAAATTAACTTTTAAAAAATATAATTAACAGGAGCTCCAATGATAATAAGAAACAGTTTTTTGTCTCTTTCGCAAAACATGTTTTTCCTTTTCAAATTTCGAAATGCATACACAAAATTTTTTAATTGTATTCCCATAAAATTTTACACTACGTCTAATATTTACAAGAATTATTCATCTGGTTTATTAGAATTTCATTGATTTCCGGGCAGTAGTTTACATTTATGAGACTTTTTTTTCTTTTTAATGAAAAAATTATTATTTTTCAGATTTTCAAGTTACATGGCATTCAATACTTTTGTAAATTTGTATTTTAAAATAAAATGCAAATAAATTCACTGTAATTATCGAACACTTATTCACATACTACGCTAATTTTGGAGTGATTTTATTCATAATTCTTTCTTCTTATACCATAACGATTTGTGGTTATGAGCTTGTCAATTATCACATCATAACACGTTTTCGATTTGCTATTTAAAAAAAAACTTAAGAAATAGCACTCTCCAATTTGAGTAGGCCACTCAGTTTAGTAATCAGGGTTGTCTGTTCAAAATAGCAAAATAAGGTCACTCCTTCTTAAAAGTAATGTCAAAAAAGGAGAAATTTGAAAAATTAATTTGAGTACTTATTTCCTCACTTTTTATCATTAGGAAGTTATCTTTTATGAAAACGAATCCTACTAGATTACAATATGTACAATACTCTATTACAGAACCAAAATTTAAGTGAAAAAAATTCCAAACATCTCCATAAACGGATTTGCAAAGAAGAAATTCTGTTCTTACCCGTGCAGAAAGATATGACCAAACAATGTACAGTAAAGCGGCGTTTATACGTTTCTCATTTATACGTCGATTACATTTATAGGTCGTTTCATCACAGTCCCGATGCACTGTAATTCATTTCTATTACACGTCTTTTCATTTATTCGTCGTTTTTCGTCAGTCCCTTGAAAGACGTATAAACGGTGCTTTACTGTATATCAACTACGAGTTAACAAAAATGTTCTATAATATTTTTCAACTCGATTATAAATAAATAAAAAGTTATTCTCATAATAAAAATCACTAATAGTAAAAAATCCATTAACATGAATAAAATGTTTAGACACATAATAGATGGTTGAGTTTTTAAAAAGTTATAAAAATTTCAAAAATGTACTGTCTTATTTTCGACGTTATTTAGCTAATATCCAAATACAATGCGCTGCGTTGTTCTAAATATTTTATTTAACATTAAAACGTTCGTTACGTATTTGCTGAGATAGAAATTTTATTCAATACCAAAATTACAAACACGCTAGTTTCTTAATTTCTTTTTTTTTTAATAAGCTGTTAAGAATTATACCCTTTTTCCTTCCTTTTCTCTCTAAAAAAACCCTAATACTTTCCATTTTTGTGTTGAATTTTTCTTTAAAGAATTCAGTCATGTAAAGAAAGGAATAGTCACAGCAAAAGTGATTCTTTATATGCTATACAAAAACTCTAACACTTCCCACTAAAACAAAAACATCTTCACAGCCGCAGTGAATTCAATAGTAACAACACAGCCTCTATGACCATTCTTTTTTCTTGACTAGTAGAGCATAATTCTGAATCTGTCCTCTAGAAAAGAGAATTAATAGCGCCAGGATCAATGTATCCGGTTTTACCTCACTCTCACCTACGGAAATCAAATTTTTGAATAAAGAACCTCACGTTGAGCTAATCCGAAAACAAAACAAATCGTATTTTTACGAGTCCCGTTTCCAAAGTGTTAATTATCTGATTAAATATGCAAAATAGGTATTCATTTTGCAATTAAACTCTATTCATATAAAATACATGTACTGGTGTGAAATATGATATTGCTATATAATAAAATATGTATACAATATATAATTGGGCAAAAGGCAAGGTAAAAAAAGTGAAACTAGAAATATTTTATCCCGTTACAACTTTTAAAATTCTATAAAAGCTCAAACTTTTAATCAGAAAAAACAAACAATAGTATATGATGCATCTTAAATGTCATTTATTTATTTTTTTTATTAACAATGATTAAATGAAAAATAATGTATTTTCTGCTGCTTTTTAGAAAAAAGAGAATTATTTTAGGTATAATAAAAAAATTAAAATGCTATGTTTGGTTTCAAAATGATAAACAGCTGATAATGGAAACTAAAATGAAAGATTCAATTATTTATTGAATTTTTCTTTTCGCATAAATTAATCAAGGAACCAGGCATTTCTGATGAAAAGTTACCAGATGTTTCAGTTCTAACAGCTTTTAAAAGTGTTAGTGAACACGAACTTCTTGTTGTTGAAACTGTTGTATTATTTTAAGGTGTTACTAGACACACACATTTTACTGGCTAGGTGTAGTTGATTTGGATAATGAACCTCAATACTTAAATTTGGCATGTCAGTACCCATGTTGTTTTTTTAAACATTTTTCAGCATAAAATTTAGTGATATTAGTACACGAGAAGTGAGTGACTAACTCACTGTGGAAAAGAAAAAGAGTGGCTGACTTGTAGTATGGCAATGTAAATAAATTAAGAATCGGAAGCTTCACTGGTGCTCTCTAAGCAAAATCAACGGAGTTAAAAAATTTTATTCCATTGTAAGTGCTTCAAACCAGAAAAAGTAAATTATCCTCAGATCCCATTTAAGTTCTAGGATATTTCATTCTCAGCCCTAATAGCAATTGTTTTTTTAATAAAAATTTGGTCAAAATTTTAATTTCTAAACTATGTATTATATATGTTTCATTTTGAATCATCAGTAACTTTTTTGAAAAATATTCAATTTCAGGATATTTATAAACTTGTTTTGGAATTGCCATTCAAAAGGAGTTTTTATAACCAAAAACCCAAATTTTAAGTATTTATAAATTTTATTTTGAATCACCATTAACAAGTACTTATCTTTGCAAAATATCCAGTTTTGGGGTATTTATAAATTTTATGTTTTTCATTTTGAATCACCATTCACATGCTTTTGTTAGAAAATATCCAGTTTTTAGGCATTGACCCAAAACATATTCACCTATGCACTGGGTATTTTCTCACTCCAAATCACTAAGTAAAATATAGATTCACACGATGTCTTTTAAAAATTAATATGCAATAAGAAAACTTTTAACGATTCATTCAAGTTTAGAAAAGCAAAAATTTAAGATGTAGATGAAATTAAAAATAGGTACATTTCAGGACCTCAATGACACTATCAGAAAAAGTATGTATTGCTAATTGTAATGCATGGCATGCAACCTGAAATAGTTGATGTATATAAACAGTGTTTGCTTTGAATATCTGTAATAAGCAAAAGTCATTATTACACAGAAAACAATGAGGTCAATTTTTAATCTATACTTATAAAAGGCAATGTTCGTGTTTTTAATAAATTGCATCGTGTATAAGCGAAATGCGTGCAATCGAAGCTTATTTAAAAGAGCCTGAAGACCTTTTTTATTTTGCGTCATAGTATGGAGAAGAAAACCAAATATGCAATTTGAACGCCTTTTTATGAACCGATTGAAACAAAAATTGGTAGCGGATCTGTAACTAATGTTAGCTGACCTCACACCAATTTTTGTCATTATTAATGTAATTGTAATTTTTGTCATCAATTAAGTCATAGCGTTTAGGAGTTATTGTGTTAAAAAGTATGCTATTGTACAGACCAACAAACAGTCAACCCTGTGACTGATTTGATCCAAAATTTGCTACGGACCTACATTTCTGTTGATAAAACTGTATACCAAATTTTATCCATCTAGCTATTTAAGTTTTAGACTTATCGTATTCACATGAACACGGACAGACAGACTTCCCGCGGACGGATTTGTACAAAATTTGAATAGAAACCTACAAATTGTGTGTAAAGACCAAATACCAAATTTCATCCCTATCGGTCTAACCGTTTTTGAGTTATCGTGTTCACAGATAGACATGATACCAAAATTGTGTTTTTCGGACTCGGGGAGGTCTAAAACGTGGAGATTCGTCAACATCTGGAGTTCGAATTTTTTGACGATTGCAAGACTTTCTCCTTATATACTTCGTAAACGAAACAGTAAAAAAGTTGGCTTTCAAGTAAAGAATGGAATAAGGATATTAATTTTAATTTTTTATAAATGCTTTTACTGAAAATTGTAGCAGTAAAACAGTTCGTAATTTTCTTTTATAATTTTGAATTTAATTATATAATTGAAATATGTTTCTTAACTGTTTCTGCTTATTTCATTATTGATAATATTTAATGATATCAATTCAGATATGTGTCACGTTGTTAGCGAACCCTATGAAAATAAAATTATCAGCTTCGGGTTGTACTTACAAGGGATTCAATTGAATAAAAAGACAGCATTAAAATGATTTGGAATTTAATTTGCTTTTATGTCGTAAATTAATTTTTTTGTCAGAGTTAAATATTGTTGCATATTTAAGTCCTTTTTTTTTTACTCTCATTTATATTACAAGATTTTGAGAAGTATGCAGAACAGAAATACGTTTTAGATGGAAAAAAATGAAACAATAATATTTTGGATTTTAGACAGTCATGGTTCTAACTTATCAGAGATTATTCACGTCTCTCCTTCCTGACCTATCATTTATGTATCATATTTAATTCGATAGGTTTAGTTTAGTTATATTAACGTCCCGTTTTGAAGCAACACGAGGGTATTTTGGGACGGACCTCGTAATTTTGAACCACGGTCAGATGACGAGGACGACACCTGATCTGGCACCCCCCTCTCCAAACTTCCTTCTTCTGGCGTAAGGGTTCCCGATTTGGCCCTGGCAGAGGTAGAGACTAGTCGTTGCATCTGTTCCTCACTTTCCCCCCTCCGATGTGGAAAAAGGCTACTGTTGTTTACCCACATTCAGCACTTCTCTTGGATTCTTCATATTTTTTTTATTTTTCTTTTTTTTTGGGGGGGGATTTGTCTGGAACTCTTAATATGGATTACATCGTGGACACTTGCAGTTAAACCTCCAAATTCGTCTTAGATT
>BGPR01035707.1:584-15842 GCA_013235015.1 Araneus ventricosus | reverse complement strand
GTAATTAGTATGAAAACAGCTCTTGTATTACTCATATGCATTCAGATTATTTTTGTATTCTAATTTCTTTTCGTAGTAGTTATATACTTAAATCAGACAGAAAAGCAATCATCGTATTATCAGTATCTGTCTTATAAAACCACGGTAATTTCAATCTTTAGTTGCCTTGACATCTTTTGGCAACTATTCATTAATGCAAGTCTTTGGCAACGTCTTCATCTTCAAATTTTGAAATCTCCGGTTTTGAATTCAATATTTGCTCACATTGCGTTAAATAATTTTTTTTTCAAAACATAGTTAGTTCCCGTTTCCATTAAAAAATTCTTGATATCAGAAGAGATCAGAAAGAAGGAAAGATAGCATCCTTTCCTCCAACAATAGCTAAGATGTCTGCTTTAACCTCAGAACACACACACGCACGCACCCATGCATGCACACACACACGCACCATGCATGGTTCAAACAACAGTGTATTCATACTTAGTAGGAAATGGTTTAAAGCCTACTACTGAATGTTATTAATTATTAATTCTTCCAAAATCCATTCCTTCCTTTTGAAGAATTTATTTAAATATTAATGAACCTCATTATTTAGAAAAGACCCGAAAACCACATTTCCTTTTTTCGTTTAAACGATTTTTTAAGTTACAAATTAAATAATTACCACAATAGCCTTCGTTAAAAATGTAGGACTGTTTCCGTAAACTGGAATTTATTAGTGATTGCCCTCAGGTATTTAACTAATTTGAAAAAATAATACTAGACGTAGCAAGCCTTCTCTGAATTATGCGAGGCCGCGGGTGACCTAGTGGTAAGGTCTCGACCTCGGGACCGGAGGGTCGCAGGTTCGAAACCCGATTCCACTGAAGATCCGCCGTGTATGGGGCCTGTTGCACCTAAATCATAATGTAGTACAAACGTCCTCCTGCTGGTGTGGCGCGGAAGTTTGGAGAGGGGGTACCAGCTCAGGTGTCGTTCTCACATCTGACCGCGGTTCAAAATTACGAGGTCCGTCCCTAACAGTCTCTCGTTAAGCCAAACGGGACGTTAATATAACCTAACCTAACCTTCTGAATTATGCAAATATGATTTATTTTAAATTGTTTTGATATATACTTATAAATATTGCCTCCCTGCAATATCTCAAAAATTGTAAATTTTAACACACGAAGTATACTAAATTATTGTATTTCATGTCTTTAATGAATATTTTTAATAAAGCGATATGTTCTGATTTACAAAAATCTAAACAATATTTCGATAAATTTTCCTGCACTATTAAATGAGTAGTTGCTGCAAAAAAATATATATTTAAAATGTGTTAAAATGAATTTCCTTTTAAAAAAGTCTTATATCAAAAATTGATTAATAAACGTGCATATACGCACTGATATTAAATTTGTTTTTCATATTAAATAAATAGGTCTTAAAACACACTTTTATTAGTCTACTAATATGTAAGATTTTTTCTTAATTTTTATTACTTTGACTTCGATTACTAACCATTATTATAATATAATGGTCTTGAAATCAGTTTGTTCTCAAATTAAATCATTCAGGTAGACGCTAATTTACTGAATAAAATTATTAGTTTACTAAAAGAGTAGAATTTTCTTTGTTGATGAGGATTTTGTCAATACATTTCGGTCGTTTAACTATTTTAGTTAATTCTTTTGAGCCTGCTCGGTAATTAACTTCTGAAATATTAAAATAGTATATAGTCATCAAGCATTTACAGGTATGTGTGCCAAAATTTTCAAATTACCAGAGCATCAGAAACTTAATAAAATATCATTTACAAAATTCCATCATTACAAACATGAAAACAAATAAATTGAATCGATGTGTTTAAAAAGTGAGTAGCTGTACAAAAAGGAAAACAATTTAGAATATATTTAAAGGTTTAATTATTTATATACTATATGGCATCTGTATTAACTTTTTATAGAGATACATTGTGAAAGTTTAGTAAATTAAGTTAATTATAAAATTTCATTTTTGCTTCGGACATTTGAAAAAAATTGATGATTGCCATTTTGTGGTAAGAATGAACTCACAAAAGTCATTTAAAAAAAGTTCTCATAAATGAGTACACCTCGATAATCAAATAAATTGACTTTTAATCTGTTTTAAATACTTGTTAGCCTTTTATGTAACTTTAAGAAAAGTTAGTCACTGGTTTTTTGAACCTGGTTAGTATTATTTAACTAGTATGAATATAAATAACTGATTAAAATATTTTAAATTTCGTAAAAAATATATTACAACTTTCAATAAATTTTTGTTATTTCCATTAAAAATAATATAGTTAAAATTAATATTAGTCGGAAATGCCAATGTTTCTAAAAAACCATAATTTCGTAGATATTTCTTCTGCAAAAAAAAAAAAAAAAAAAAAAAACTATCTGAGCTATAATGTTGCACATTGTAATAAATAGATTTATGATTTTCAGAATCAAAATATTGATTGAATGATATTACATTAGTTATTAAAATTCTGTGAATTCAGTTTCTAATAAATATTATATGCTTAGCAGAATTAATTATAAAGAATACCTCAAAATTATTTAAAATTATATGAAGTCACAGTAAAATCTACGCATAGCTGTACCAGGCGCAGATTGTTTTAAAATATCCTATTGTGGATTCTGAAACTGAACGACACGAAAGGAGAGTGCTGCTTTTGCTTTCATTAGTTGGATTTATCTGAGAGGATGAATTTTGGGTTGTAGCTGAGTCAAGAGCCAAGATTCGCAGTGAAACCTCGCTTAACGAGCACCTCGCTGCATGACGAGTAATTCATATAACGAGCAAAAATAAATTTTAAAAATGACTCCGCACAACGAGCGACGTTTCACATAACGAGTGACGAGAAGAAATCCAGGATTTCCACCTCCGCTGTCATACGGCGGAGCTTTTATATTGCTGTAATTTTACTTCACCATGGTGTCAAGTGATGTTCTCATCAAAAACATGGTATCAAGTGATGTGTTCTTATCAAACATGGTGGTCAAGTGATGTGTCTTTATGAAATATGGTGTCAAGTGATGTGTAGTTCTTATCAAACACGGTGTCAAGTGATGTGTCTTTATCAAACACGGTGTCGGCGATGTGTCTTTTATCAAATGGTGTCATGATGTGTTCTTATCAGTGGCGAATCTTAGGATTCGGGTCTGGGGAGCTGAGGTCATAAAAAATTTCTTGTATCATCGTGATGAATGTCAACCCTCAAGCAAAGTAACCAAAACTCTTTAACCTTTTACAGATCTCTTTACTCACTCCGGATGGCGAGAATCATAAAGAACAATACAATACTTTCTATACTTCTAATAAAATTACAATGAAATAACTAGCCAAAAAATGTCTTCGATCGCGTCAACGCTATAAGTATAAGTGGAATGACTACAAAAATAGGAAAATGAGTCGTCCAAGCCAGAAAGCAATGTTGAAACGTTTTATTATTTTTTAAGAGGGAAATTAAGAAAAACAGTTTTAATGATTTTAAATATATCAAGAATTCCTGGCTTGGCTCTGGGGCTGTAGCCCGATAGCCCCTGGATTCTTCCGCTACCGTTCTATCAAACATGGTGTCTAGGTACCAAACTTACTCTCAAAGAAAATAGAAATAATACCTCCACATGCTGATGGGAAAATGCTGGAAGCAAAGCACAAGAGAATCGCCACTTCTGCTTAAAGAAGTTTCATTTGGACAAAGCTGTCGAATGTGACATTGAGGAATCTGAGACAGTACCAAATGGAGCCTAGTGAACGGGATTGTGTAGTCTTTGCTATGTGAGGGGACTGAGGTGGATAGTAATGATATCGCTGAGCTTGTGGAAAATCATAACCAAGAGCTGACCACCGAAGAGCTGCGCAATTGCATTGTGTTTCAGAGCAAGAAGTTATGGGAGGAGAGTTCGTCAGAGGAGGGAAGCAACAACGAAGAAAACAATCTTCGCTAATAATAAGAGAAATGCTGAAAAGCATGGGGAAACTGTTGCATCGTACATTGAGAAGTATCAATTTAACAAAGCAGTGGCTGCGCGAGCTACAAATTATTTTACGATAATGCTGTGTCGAATTTCGTCAAATTCTTGAAGCGTCGTACAGTGGTCCACAGTTTCGTTTATGAGACAAAAAATCATAGCGACGAAACTAAAAAATACAGGGACTTGAAATTTGCACAGCTTAAAGGAAATGGACTGAAGTTGTGTCACATGAAATTTCATATAAATCGGTTGATATTTCTGATTTGTATTAATTTATTTAATTGTCCCCATTGTCTTCTATGGAGAGAACTGTTGTAATCCGCCGAAAGTTAATACCTAGTTGTATAAAACATAAAAAAAATCTGAGCTAAATTTTACCAAATGAAGGAAATAGCTTAAAATAAGATTTGTGAAATTTTATAAAGTCTCGTAGTATTTTTTTATTTTTTTTAACATTCCAAATAATGCAATGGGCAGATAATAGATCTAATAAATACCAGTGACAAGTTCAAATGACTTTCAAAAAACGATTAAAAAAGTGAAAGAATTTCGTTAATATAATATAAATGTTATATAAATACTATTAAATTTTAAAAAAAATTATTTTTAAGAGTAAAATTATCATTAGTTTTCACAAAAAAATGTTTTATAGAGAATTCATGAATATTCCAAATCATTTTAATAACTAACTTTAAGCATATTAGATGAAGGTAACGCTTTTCATCGTGAATATGTTAGATATTATTTGTTATTTATGAAAACTATATTTAAGCAAGTTTTCCCATTCTTATTGTCCTTTTAGCTGTAGCTGAAGACAGCGCTTGAGAGGTTGTTACTGAAGCAAATTAACCGTCTGAAAATTTCAAATCAATGTTCTGAACTATTCCAAATTTTCGCGTTTTCGATGTTTTTATGCCAACTACTAAATCAGAAATAAATATTGAAATCGATTTTAAAGTACTTTTTGAAACCATCCATGTTTATTTTTAAAGTTAAATGTATTTAGATTGAGTATCCGATCTTAAATTGAAAATTTTTCAATAAAATTTTCGAATGTTTGATTGAATTTTTTAGCAATTAGCATCTAGGCTAGAACTAGGCTAACTTAGTTTTTAAACAGGTTTTTTTTTTACCTATTATTTGTTTTGCGTCATTGAAGGAAAAAAAAGTGAAAATTTCTTCACTGACATAGATGACATTAAAAATAAAATAAATGAAAAAGTCGCGGGTTTATCGGGCTAATTTTAGACATTTATAGAACATAGAGTGCAGAAATGATTTAAGGTAATTCTCAAGGTGTGCAAAGTTGTGCAAATTTTTTAAATCTTAATTTAAACTTGAAAATTTAGTGAAAAATGGCTTTAAAATATAGTATAAAATATCTTAAAATAATAAATGGTGTGTTAAAACGGTTTCACGCATTTGTCCCGGAATCGAACATCATGAAAACTAAAATTAGACAGATAAAGAGTAATGTATGCAGAACTTACAGAACGACAAACACGAGGGCTCACTGAAAACGCGACCAAGTGTTCGAAAGACATTCTTCAACTTTAACCTCCGCAAAACCTCCTAAGACTTACAAGTTTATACAAAAAAAAATTATGGCTTTCAGGGTTCCAAACCGTCTTCTACCCATCTACACATGAAAAATAAACCCATTTGCGGACCTCGAAATTTCGCTTTTATCGCGCTACAAAACCGTGAAACTGACCACTGTGCGTCGTCGTACCCTTATACAGACTTCGTCATAAAGAATTAGGTATGCACTGCACCATATAAAAACCCCAACAACTCTACTAAAAAAAATAGTAAAATTTCAAAACGAAGCTTCGTACTCAATCCTGCAAATTATAGTATGTATCATAAATAATAAACTTATTATTTTGATTTTTTGTTTTGTTTTCAGCAATTTATCCCCATTCCTTGTTGGATGATTCTGCTATAAGAGCAGGTACTATGAAGATGATTCACGCTTTAACAATCTTATCATAATTTTCTTTGAAAAAAGCTATACATAAAATGTGTGAGTATTTTTGGCATGGGATACATTATAATGATTTCACATCAATTTATATAAGAAAAATTGTGTTTTCATTAACTGCATTTCAACATCACAAGTAAGCTTCTGAACAAATCAAGCTCGTTAAGCGAGGTTCCATTGTATATTAAATTAAAAGAATATAGAATAATTCGACAAAGTTTTGAAAGGGTTTTCTGTTTCTGTTAGAACAAAGAAAAATTTTAAATTATTAAAAGGTCATATAAAATTTTAAGACAGACAAAGAGAGATTCCAGAAATTTAATAATAGGTCTGCATGTTACATCTAAATGAACATCATTATTATAGCGACGAGGAGGCAAAGGAGAAGTATAGATGCCGTCTCGGGTGCCCATCTCAGAGGTGCTGACACAAAAATGTCAGCGAATTTAAGTCGCCTTTAAGGCAAATATGATAAGGAATGACAAATATAATAACATGTCCATAGAACAATTTACATTTGATAAACCATTGATAACTATTGGTATTAAAAAATAATTAATATTATGTTCTAGGCTGCACTATCCCCTTGCTACTCCACTGATGTAAATGCGCTGGTAGCATTATTAGAATGTATTGAATGGTAAGTTATACATCTAGTGATATATATTCATAAAATCATGTTGAAACAGTGTTCAACATGACGGATGAAGAATCGTATATAAAAAGACTTTTTGTGAAATTATGCATGCATATACAACCGGCTAAATTGGGATATTTAATGCATAACGTACCTTACTCAACTTTTAAAAAATTTTTACTTATAAGATGAATTCGACAAATTCTCAGTATCATGCATTGAATTTGTTACATCTGTTAATAAAATTGCCTTTGCTATAAATCTCCTTAAAACTCCTTTGTACTACATTTGTGCTCTTCGCAACCTTCTCAAGTTGAATCTTTGAAATTCTGCTTATGGTAATCCTCTTAAAACCAGAAGCATTACAGCAACAGCAATTACTCTCAGCTACGTATTTGTAAAACTTTATGTGATCTCAATCAGAAGAAATCACCTTCCTTCCATACACGGCACTTCATTGTTCTTACGACCTAATTATTCCGCACAGTACACCTCTACGAATACTGCCTAATCGCTGCAATCAAGCAGATGATCCTTTGAGGCCAATTCATGCCTTCACACCATTTGAAATTTCCCAGGCCGTTGCATCTATGTGACCCGACAACCAATCTCACGTCTGCAATCTATCCTCCCGATGCACATCGAGCCAATAATGTTCTTCAAGACTACTTGGTAGGAGGGAGGGGAAGAGTCAATGGAGGGTGGATAAGTTGATTCCTAAATAGATTTGCTCTCCCTTCTCATCTTTTCAGACTGAACACTCGAAGAGCGGAGGAGCATCTGGAATTTATCTATTACGCACCCAGGGTGGTTAAAGGGAGGGGCTGTAAAGACCCTCACATGCTCAAGGGATCTTAATTGAAAACATTTTCTCAGGGATGAACTTCTGCGATGAAGGGTGTGTAGATCCGCAATCGGGCAGAAGTAGAGGTTAGAAAGCACAGAGAAAAATTTACCTTAGTATTTTTCTCATGGCGCGACTGATATAACCCTTTATCTGGGAATATTTTGAAAGGCATAGCAATGCTTAAGTTTGGTTTAGCTTTGATCAACCACCTGAAATTTTATTTTGAAACGACAGGAGGCTTCTATTTGGGATGGGACATCGTTAATTTAAACTACGGACGAGATGTTGAAGATATTACGCTTTGTTTATCACCGCCTTCAAAACTTCCAATGCCACTCCAGAAAGGACATTTGATCTCTAATGACTTCATATGCACCTTGGTGCGTAAACAGTGGATCTTTTGCTAAAATTGGGACTCGACTTCTGCGACCCACCGATTCGAAACTGAGATTCTCCTGACACTAGACAACCGGGGACCTGAGCGTTATTGAGAGTTAGTGTCTATATTATTTATATCGCTGCCCGAAGTGTTATATCTTTTCATATGTAATGCAGTTCGCAATATTAAAAACACTAGTGCAAGGGTGGTTAACATTCACACCATAGCCGCAGTGAACGTATCGAAACAGACAAGAATATTCTCGAAACGTTCAGCGCCGCAACGCCAGAGAGATGAGACGTTCGACCCCCGTTTTCGACCCAGTGGACGATCTTAAGAAATTTCGTCACGATCCCAGGACCCACCCCGGTCCGGAAGCCGCGGGTAACACTACCTTCACCATGGCCCTTAGCGTTATCGAAGAGTCTAACTATATTATTTTGCGATTTTTATCTGCCATTCAGTCGTCATATCTTTTCATATAATGCTCTTGCCACATCTTTTTAAATGTCATATCCTTTAATAGCAAGGGCATATAATAGCGAAAAAGATTAGTCAACAGACACTACATACGAGTAGTGAACGCTAGAATCCAGTCTTCTCGAATTTCTTTTTCAGGTTCCTAAAACCAAGTGGAGCTGCATTCAGAAATTTTGGTTAGGAAAACATTGATTGAGCAATTTTTGTCATTTTCTTTCCAATATTCGAAGCAAAAGTAATTAAGAAAACCACCTTTGATTTGTAATATTTGTTAAAATTTACGAATGCACCTATTTGATCAAATTTCAGTTTGCTTACCGTTAGCCTCTTACTATATGTTAAGTTACTTTACTTTCAACATATATGCGCATATGGAATCGTAAATATTTTTTGCTCATGAATGGCGTTGCGGAATATTGCACAGCCGAGGATGCAAAACGGAAATAGTTTAAGAAACTTGCATGAAGGATCATAGTGTAGTGAGAAAAGAGACATAATGGCCCAATATTCTTTCTCTCGAATTATTACATAATTACATTGATGGATAGAAAATCGATATTTTTGTACTGAACCAAATTTAGTGCTTATAAAATGGTTGATATCTGAAAACGCTTAATTCATGAGCGATTTCAATAATGACAATCGAATGGTTAAGCAATTGTTTCAAATCACACTGCTAACATTTCATATTATATCACGTATATATTTTTGAACAGAAATGATTTAACGATAGATCGACATTAAAAGCGAGAAATTAAATCAAAACTTTAAAACTAGAAATACCGGATATATTTACTTACTTTAGATGACTTTATTTTTGTGTTATAACAAATTTATATTTTTGCCTATTTCAGTGATAAGCCATTTAAAAAAATTCTTTATTTTATTTTTGTCTTCTCCCTTAAAAAAAGTATTTCATAGGTTGAGATATTTTTTTATTAAAGCAAACATTAACGAATGTTTTTCAACTGGTCTTCTATAAACTTGTTTAGAAAATTTAAAAAAAATGTGATTTACTTTCACTGGTAAAATAGCAACTTATCACATTTTAGTTTCGATCTTCTATAATACTCCAGTGACTCTTTTTATTCCAAAAAAGATAAGCAACTTTGCGACTATGTGTCATAACCATAATCCCTTACCAAATAGTTTTAATTATGTAAAGAAATTAAAATGGATTAGAGATTCGCAGTCAGGTTATTTTGTTATATTGAAGTGATAGAGTTTTCTATGCATTGTAATGAATTCTAATGAATTTTCACCAAGTTTAATCAGAAAATTATGATTCGAAATTAAATTTTAATTCGATATTCTGTTGCAAATTTAAGAGCATCTAATGATTTCATTCTTCTACTCTAATTACCTTCTGTATTTTCCCACTTTAATATTAGTGCATTGAAGAAATTTTAAGGAAAATATATTGAATCATTTCACTGTTAATGATTATTTTAAACAATAGAATTGTTATATTTTGTGTCAAATGCGTAATTTGAATATATACAATGCTATTCTCTGCGCACTGTCTCGTCAACAAATATCTTGAGCATTGATCATTTTTTTTTTTGGTAATCCAGATTTAATGGAATTATAAAGGTGTATGTCATACAATTTTTATATTTTAACTAAAATACGATATTTTATGCACCGCAAATAAATTTTCTAGCAGGTTATGCACTTATTTCTGAGTTTCAAGACTAAGCAATGTTTGGTCATATTACAGATCATCACTATTTTAAATCACAGTAGTTTATTTAATGCTTTGTAAATTTTGTGCTCTTTTGGAATGGGCACTGAATTTTACACGCAATAATTTCTATTTCATTTTAAGGATCCTGAATTTTTGAAACCTGTTTCGAAATTGCATCCCTAATTGCTTGATTTTTCTATGCTTAAATTCAATGGGCTCTTTCAGTTTGCATAGGTAGTGTTTTTTTAAACACATTATGTGAACACACAAATCTGAAGAAGAAACAGTATATATGAAATATGCAAAAAAGGAAAAAGTGTATAATCTTTTACCTATATACGAATGTGTGAAGTTTCAAAACTGATTAAAATTTAAAAATATGAGTATTCAATGCCATTATTCTATTTGGATTTGTCACAACTTTTCTTTCTTATTGGAATGTTTGCCTTTTATACGCTAAAATGAAGCTTTGTACAAGCTATCTGTTTTCCACTTTCACTCTTTTCCCAAATTTTTGTGTCATTTTTTATTCAATTTGGAGATAATTTATTACTGTATCTGCATTTAAGTAACCATGCAACATAAGAGATAATTAAAATAAAAATAGAATTATCTTTATCTTTAAGATGGGCAAACCATTTCTTGTTGCTTATATGTAATGATTCTTTATATACCCTAATTAATTTCATCCATTTTTTTATTGCTGATTTCTTGAGCCTTTAAATGAAGCATTTATCACTCGATTTGCATAAACTCGAAGTAAATTCCACAACTATTTTCTTTTTCACTCATTTTATAAGATTCAAAACTCCTTTCACTCATTTTATAAGATATCTTCCCCTTCACTATTTATGCAAGATTCGAATTCCCTTTCACTCATTTATAAAATTCGAATTCCTTCATTCATTTTGAGATAGCATTCCGAAATATGTATAAATCACAACAAAAAAGAGATCTACGAAACGGATGAGTCCTCATCATTCGATTTGCCACAATTTCTGTACGCCTTGAAGTTGTAAGTTTCCATCCCAGAAATTAAGTTTCGAAACCGCACCGTTTCTCATTTGTGTCACAAATCTTCTCTGTCCAGTCCAAACTGGCACTTCATTTAACACGTGGTGCTCCCTAATCTGCACGGCACCCCTCATGACACGTCATTCATCTCGACCTTACTCAACTTAATGCCTGGACACAGAGAGAGCACCAATTCCGTCGAGTGACGCTGGAAAGTGTTTAGCTCATTACGGAGCTAAATTTGTCACTCGCCTTTTCACATACATGAACTCTATTAAGTTTGATTGGATTAAATGTTGTTCATCAAGTGTGGAGAATGGAATCCCAGAGGGATGTGGATGAAATAATTCTATAACTTTCAAATGTTTTCTTTACAAAGAAATGGTCACTGTCGTTTGGCTAAAGTAATGAGTTATTCAGGTAATTATTGCAATGCAAATGGAACAATTTAAGCAACTTCTTCATTTTTTTAACTTATGCAATGGACGATGGATTAAATGTTGCTTCACCTTTTCGTCCAGAATCTACTGAGCCTTCAGGCCTTTTCATTCGATTGTAAACAGTACTGTATTAAAAGTATGGTTTAATTGACAATCAGCAAGAGCCCGATGGATAGGGCACCAAGTAAAAATAATAATTTTGAAACGTTTTCGAAAGTTATTTTTGATTTCTCCTAAATGTTCACCCATCACCAGTATTTCAAGAACAGTTCATAAAATGAGGAGAATGGAATTCCGGAAGGTTGTGAATGGAATAATTCTAGAACTTTCAAAGGTTTTCTTTACAAAGAAATGGTCACTATCGTTTATATAAAATAATGAGTTATTCAGGTAATTATTGTAATGCAAATGGAGCAATTTAAATTTTTTAAAACTTATGCAATGGGCGATGTATTAAATGTTGCTTCGCCTTTTCGTCCCGAATCAACTGAACCTTCAGACCTTTTCAGATTATTTAAAAAAGTACTGGATTAAAGGTGTGGTTTAACTGACATCCAACAAGAGCCCGATGGATAGGGCACCAAATAATAGTAAATTTAAGAATTTTTAACTTATGCAATGGGCGATGGATTAACCCTTGCCTCACCTTTTCGTCCCGAATCAACTGAGCCTTTAGGTTTTTTCAAATGATTGTAAACAGTACTGGATTATTGGTATACTTTAACTGACATTCAACAAGAGCCCGATAGATAGGGCACCAAATAATAGTAATAATAATATTATTTTTAAAACGTTTTCGAAAAATTATTTTTGCTTTCACCAATTTGTTACGATACTCTTCTAAATGAAACAATTCAAGACTTTCAATTGATACAGCGGAAGTTGGATGAAATATTGTTTAACCGTTTAGCTCTGGAGGCAAGTGAGCCTTCAAGTCATTCAAAATGAATGTAGAAAGTAATGAATTTAAGACAAGGTTGAGTAGACTCTCACCATGAGTCTTAAGAAGCGAAGGACAAATGACTACTATTAATAATAATAAAAAAACTTTAATAACATTTTTACCCAAAGATTTTTCTTTGTGCAAAATGTTCCAGTTATCTTCCATAATCTTAGAATTTAATTAATTTTTATTTCAAATAAGCATACTGCAAATATTTCATGTTTAGAGGGGATCTCTCCTGAAATTTTCATGTCAGAGCCCGAAGACTTAATCTCCGATTGTGCATGCATGTGCCATTTGGGACAAAGTGTGTAACAAATGCAACCCCTACGGCAAATCGAATAGACTGTGATTGAAATTATTTAAGTTATTTAAAACATGTTAATTTTCATAAAGAATAATCTGCATTGTTTAAGACGTCTATTCCATTTAGACATAACGGCGAATTCAACTTTAATATTTCATTTCATTGATAAGAATCGTTAATCGTTACATTAATAAGATTGGAAAGAACTGTAAGCGAAACCTGTGAGGATTAATTGATTCAGAATTTGTACGAAACTCACAATTGAGCTTAATATTGATTTTTCCCGTTAATGTACTTATTAAAACTCCAAACAACAATATTTTTTATCAGCATGTAGCATAATTTTCTCCTACTACTGAGAAAACAATCTGAAAGCTATACGAATGTGAGTAAAAAGTATTTGAAGAACGCTAGCAGCAAATGTTAATCATCGTCCACAATATATATAAATTCTAACTCTTTAAATTCTACTATTATATATTTTAAAGTCTTAATGTATTCCAAAATCACTTCTTAAACTCAAGTTTCGTTTTATTTCCCGCGCTGGAGGTATATTAAATCTTGCGTTTTGGCACATTTATTACTAAAAGAATATTCTAATTACTTCCACGCGCCCACATAAATCGCGAAATCAGCAACTTCATCGCCAGACTTTTCCCTAAAACACATACGCAATTTACTAAAAATAGCTATTATTGCCTTCACTTTGATCACGTGTCTATATGTCAAATCCCTATCTGAGAAAATGCAGGGATTTTCTGTTCTCTTTTGACTTCAAACTTGAACCAAGATGTGCGCTCATTTTACTATATATATATATATATATATATATATATATATATATATATATATAACAAATAAGACTTTTTTGACTTTTATGACATTGATATATATATATATGTTACCGTGAAAGACCGAAATTTGGAGAATGCCGACTTTCACCGGTGAATGTCAACATTCACATTTGGAGAATGTCGACTTTCACCGGTGAAAGTCGACATTCTCCAGTTTCGGTCTTTCACAGTAACATATATATATATTGTTGGCGGTGAAATGAATTTCTCACAATTTCATTCACTAATTCCTTGTTAATATATTTATATCTTAGATGTAGAACTAATTGATTTAGTGCAATTTGGAATAAAGTGCAATATTTTATGTTTGTTGAATAATTGTTAGATATCTTTCTAATAGTATAAAATTTAGGGTTAAGACTCTGTCCCCTCTTTCTTCTGCATATTTAAGGTAATTTACCCTTTATGTTTTCAACAACTGGTCTCATTGATGGTTTTGCTCAAATAAAGGAAGGTTTTAAAATGACAAGCTCGTCCAAAATCGAGCTGATCACTTAAATTGTTGAAAACTCCATATTTGGATTGTATTTTTCAATTATTAATTTAGCCTTAATAGTAACAGAATTAATATGATTTGTCCAAAAACTTTCTATAGGTACTTTTGGCATTAATTTAATAATTTTGATTATTGGATTAATTTCAGCTTTGCTATGTAATCATTAAAATTTTTTTAAATGGATGTTAGATGTATATGTAGTTTCACTTGTGAATATATATATATCATTCATCGTAAAATGAAAAATGAAAAACGCAATTGCGTATGTGATATATTTATATATATTTTTCCATCTGTTACTATTCGCATTTTATATTTACTCGGATATACTTTTCAATTCGTTTTTTCATATCTTTTCGAATTTGATATGAAATTTTGTTATTTTATTATATTTTATTGGTTTTCTATTATGTTTTGCTTCTTTTATATATGTATATTAATTACCATTAAATTAATAGTCTTTTAGATTTATTTTTGACTAGCCGCCTTCGGCGACCAGCTTGTTCGTCGGGAATATAATTTCAAAAGAATCTCTTATACATAATTTTATATTTCTGGTTCCCTTAACAAAGTAATTTTTAACTTCAAATTGCGATAGACATTTGACCCGCGTTCTTTTCGTATCCGACTTTACTTTCTTATTCCTTATAAACAAAACAGCTTTCTTAATCGTATTGAAAACTACATTACTGATGACCAGTAAAAAGTATTGATCTGCATTTTATGTCATTTTGTGCAATACATTTAGAAAGTAATTAGATTTGGATAATTTTTTCTGCATTACGAAAGAATTGTACAAAAATATTTGGGCGGAAATTAATTGTAATGAATTTAAAATATCACCTTTATCTTTATCATTAAAAGGTTTAATACTTAATTCAGAAAATCATCCCTGTTGCTGAAACCGCTATTTTTCTATTGATTTCGAGATGAATCTTTTAAACCCTTTCCTTCTAACCGCAAATGACCAACAATGGCTGCCCTTTCATTGTTCACAAATGATCGTTTAGCGGGTGTCCCCTCCCTTCCACCCCGGGCTCTGAGGCAACAGAATTCACTCTCTAACGGGGCTCAAGACCTGCTTGCTTCCGACCTTCCCTTCCATTGGTCGAAAAGAGAAATGGTCTCCTTGAGCGACCTTGACCGCAGTTAATGACAATTTAAAACCTTGTAAAATTAAGAGTAATTATTGCACAGTACT
>BGPR01035706.1:0-15842 GCA_013235015.1 Araneus ventricosus | reverse complement strand
AAAACACAATAAAATAAGAAAAAACTCAACATTTTTCCTCAAACGCACTTCCGGATAATTATTTCTGAAAATTTCTATATGAAAATTACGAGATTTTTCAGAGGTGTCCAATTACTTTGGACTGAACATGTGCACAAACCAATTCTGTTGATATATAATATAAAATCAAATTAGCTCAATAACATCAGAACTTATGATTGCACTAATCATTATTTCAAATAAATCTTAGTGTTATTAATTTACGAAACCGTATTAAACTAATTTATCTTGTCAATAAAAATAAAATTTTCAATTAAACATAGATAACTGTAAATATCCAGTGTTTTCAAAAGAGAAAATTTATCGTTTTGCTCTTTCCTCCCACAGCTCTGTCTGTCAGGTCCATGAAATATATTCATCGTCCAGACCTTCATTTCATCAAATGTATTAAATAAGGCAATAGATCTTTGAAATTCTTGGGCAAAGAATTCCAGTGTTAAACTGAATTTGATAAGTCACTGCAAAAAATTCCGATAAATTAACTGATATCGGTAACAGCTTCTCTTCTAACTAAAAGCTTCAATTCAGAAAATTTTAAATTTTTAAAAAGTTGTTTTCGTTGTGGTTTTTCCGCACAAGCTGAAAGAAAATACGATGGAGAAACAGAATATTGAAATGGAACACGCATTTTATGTTTATTTTTCAAAATATGTATCAATTACTGTTACTTTCAAAATTATGCATAATCAAATATTATTTAAAAATGAGGCAACTGCTCACTGAGAAATAGTTTTGAAAAGAGTAATTTCTGAAAAGCAAAAGAATTATTCTTATGCATCACATAACAACTCACTGAGAAATATAATAAGAACGCTCCTCACTTTTGATATTTAAAACAGAACAGAACTAAATCCGGGGACGAGGAAGTTGACTATGCAAACACATTTTTTTTTAAATCCCATTAAATATGGTTCAGGATTAAACTTGATCAGATCCATGTTTTGCCCCTTATGCATCAATACTCTCCTCGTAGTGTGGAAATGGTGCATTTTCTGTAATCATAATTCTTGTCTACACTTCAATTTATCTCCCAGTCAGGAAGAAGAATTAGAAGTGCATTGTTATTTGAATTGCAACTGATCAACTTTGAGTTTTTTTCTCTGAGAAATGCATCTCATGGACATGGTTCACTTTTACTCTGAACTCTTCTTATATTTAGTTGAAGAAGTGGTCTCTTCTGAAGTTAAGTCTGTCGCGTTATTAGAAGATCTAATAGAAAAATAATTCCATAGATAACGATTCGGTTCTTAGTTATTCCGAATTTCTATAAGATAATGTTTTGTTGCGTTATTACTTTATTATTGCAGGGAAATTGAATTAAAACTTTATGTTTTGGTGTCTATTTCCGTGAAAGTCTGCTTTGGATAAATTAATTTTGTCTGTGAAATATCTGCTACGCTTGTGCCTGTATGTAAATAAAGATGACTACGTGTAAATCATGCATACCTTGTATATGAATCAGGACCAAATGAATTGTTGAACCAATGCTAAATTTATCAATTCCAATTTACGAACATCATTATTTTATTTCTATTATTATTACTTTTATTTAATAGTAGTTTATGCTGCTTCATATCAAGTATATCCCACGTGAAAAGACATATGTTCCCATTTTGCAGATTCTCAGGCCCTGTCCTGCATCTCCTCCCGCAGCGGCGTGTCCGTGGACGAGACCACCCTCAGAGATATGCTGCAGGAGCTGAAGAGGCGCCAGTTCAGGAACGGGACGGTCGACAACTTCAGGACAACCGCACTCGTCACACAGGTAATCTGAAAGTTTGACACGTCGTCTGTTTTCGTCATGGTTGCAATACAGTGAAGTTGACAAAATGAAATAATACTCTGATAAGTGTATTTGTAGATTCAGAGGATGAACAAACTTCCATTGATTGTTGGCCTATCAGAGAGGCTGAAGAAAAACATATGTATATAGCAAAAATAAGAAGATTATTTATTTAAATAAAGATATATATTGCAGATAAATAAAAGATCTGTGAGATAGCAGACATTTTAACAGCAGTTAAAGTAACGTAGAAAAGAATAGTATCTGCACGATTTTCCATTTGAAAAGTGAAATGTAAATAACATCATCAGAGAATATAATTATGAAAAAATAGCTGAAAATTATTTTTTTCTTATTCTCTTGATTTCAGTGTAAGAGAGTGGTAACAGGAATTTAGCGTCATCTTTTGAGTTTCATACCGGAGAGCACCTGGAAGCTATCTGTAATGTTAGTATAAGCGTATCGATTGCGGTGTACAAATTTAGAAGCCTGATTCCTGGCCAACATTTTGTTTTGAATTTCAGAGCTATGACACTTCAGGCAGTTTTTAACAATCTAAATGTGGATACGGAAGTTTTCTTGAAAATAATTCCCGTAGTAATATTGCCTGAAATGTGAAATTAATAATGAAAGAAACAAAAAGAAAAAGGCTGAAAATTTAAAAATAAATTTCACCTTCTCACATAGCGTCCTTTCAAATTGTTATAATGGATTTTTTATTGTTTCGTAGTGAGACAAATAATTTCATAAGCGAATTACATACATCGTAATCATATAAATCAATGCGTTTTGACTGCTAAGAGATGTTACAGGTTTCCGGTCCCATAATCCAATTTGATTCAATCATATTGTATTATTTTGTATAAAATTTCTACGTAACACCTAGTAGTCACATCCTGGACGACTCCTAACCACGAGCTAACTCGCAGTTGCTAGTCAATATGCTAATGAAATCATTTCATTGCTTACATATATGCCAAATTTTTCTATAAAGATTTTTTAAATCTATAACACTGTTTTTTATTTCAAAATTCAGTACTTTCACTTTTTTTTATTTAACATAACTAATTAAAGTTTGCTGTGACGGATTTCTGTTATCGAGTTTTTACTCTCATCCTGGTATCCTCGTGGATTGAACCTTCGTTCACTTACACATCCCCGTGACATAACTGTACTTTAAAATTTTCCAAACTTAATCAATGGTTATCTATCATTGCAAATAAATTTAGAATTCGGTGCAGTGTCGGTGTCTAGTAATGAATATGAGATACAGTAATCTGAGATTAAAAATCAGAAAATTATTAACATAAAAAATTCTAGATTTTACCACAATATAAAAGTACGTTCTTAAAAGTATTTTTGTTAAATTTCATTTAATATACATACCTTTGATGCTATGTTTCTCCATGGATTATCTTAAATAATATTTTGATGCATTTTATCGCAGGCCCTGTTCATCCACGATTCCTACAAGAAGAATTTTGACCTGGACTAGGCCAAGAAGGTTTTCGTAGACGGCCTTAATGGGAGCAAGTCTCTCCTGGACGATTACTACGTCCTTCCCGTCCTCAACAGAAAAAGTCTGCTCAGTGTCACTTCCGGTCACTGCAGCAAACAGCCGGTTGCGGATGAGTCGACTATGAAATTTTTTCGGTTGTTGAGGTTGAGAGTTCATGATTTATTCTCGCATGGATACACATATCAAGACACACCTTAGTGATTTCGTTCACCTTCTGAATTTCGTTCAACATTTATATGCTTTCTTTAAAATGATTTTGACATTCTAACTCAGTTTAAACTTTTAAAATAGATTCTTTTCCTTCTATCACTCTGCTACCAATTAACTGTAAATATATTCCTTCAACGATATTTAAGGTATAATAAGAAATTCGGGGATTCGAAAGTCTTCAGAAAATATCCTTCGTCCATCAAATTACGGACGTTCGATATGGTTATGGCCGGTTACAGTATGAAATCACTTTAAATATACTTCATGGATGTTTTCGTATTCTCTTTCGCAGATTGTAATCTTATCGCTTTTCTCATGAAAAAGGAATTATTTTTGTATTTATTTAAATCGTTTTATTAATAGAGGCGACAAATTCAGCTGCAATTCTTCAATTAAAAGAGAATTGAAATATGGTTGTTAGTGGCAATAAACTTAGAGATGCAAATAAAAAGTGGGATTTCAAAAGATATAATCTTTAAAATTTTTCGCACATCGAAATCTTAACACTCTTTATGAGACACTGTTAAAATTCACAAGACATGTTCAGAACAAGGTATATTTTTTGGAAAAGATGAAATAAAGGATCTAAACTGAACTTTCGTTTTTTAAATGAATGAATTGTTTTAGAGATAAGGTAAATAAAATTAACTAAGAATTTAAAATTCGATATATAAGTGAGACTTTATAAGAATACGAAGTTAAAATGAGGAACACGACAAGGAATCTTAATTTTTTTTATTATTTAAAGTTCAAAAATGTTGCAGAATATATCTTTTATTTCTTGTAGAAGAGGAAGCAATACAAAAAGTATTGGATGTCACAGGGAAAACGATGGCTGTCCAGTACTCCGTCTGGATGGGGGACAAAATAAATGTGGGCCGAACTTGGCTACTGAGAATGCGTGTGAATAGCACTATCTATGATACAATAGACAAAAGTAAGTATTTTACAGCGGTGCAGACAAACAAATTTCTATTTTTTTACAAATACAAAGAACTGCATTTCAGAACTTGTACTCTTTTATGGAAAGTCAGAAGAAAATACAGGGTGTCCAGAAAAGGACTCCCTGATTTCAAAATTAAATATCTTGAAAACAAAGATCGATAGAGGAATGCAGTAAACGGTATGTTTATTGTGAAAGCTGTAAGAATTTTATACAGCAGTTTGAAATAATAGTTACAAAAGCTGCAAATAGATGGCGCTGTAATCGCCATACGTAATGCCTAGTATAAATAGTGATCTGAAGCCCAGAGCGATCAGTTCCACTATTGAAGCGTGAAAGGAGGTTAGCGTACCGAAGGAAGAGATTAAAACCATGTACTCCATTGAACAACGCGTTTTTCTGGTGCTAGAGTACCACAGGTTAAAAGAGAGTCCTACGGCAACAAGGCGCAGTTTTCAAGCACGATTTAATGTTCCAAAAGGACCCGATGCGAAAACCATTCTCTTCACGCTCTTCGCCAAATTTCAACGAACAGGCAGCGTAACTGATGATCTAGTGGGGAATGTTGGCCGCCAGCAAACTGCAGTTACGCCTGAAAATGTCGCCACAGTTTCTGGAATTATTCAGCAAAATCCAATGTCATCCGTCCGTAGAATTGCATCTGAGACTGGTTTGAAGCGTTCCAGCACGCAGAAAATACTGAGAAAGAGCCTACACATGTTTCCATTCAAAATTCAAACTCACCAGGCCATACCCGTACGAGCTGTGCAACAAAGGGTTGACTTTGCTAATCAGATGCTCACAATGATTGATAGTGAAGGATTTGATGTTGGCTGCATCTGGTTTACAAATGAAGCACACTTCCACCTGAATGGAATCGTGAATAAACAGAACTGGAGATTTTGGGGTTCCGAAAATCCATATTGGTGTGAAGCGAAACCCCTGTATTCTCCTAAAGTTACTGTGTGGGCTGCAGTATGCAGCAGAGGCATTATTGGCCCTTTTTTCATTCGAGAAACGGTCACTAGTGAACGTTACGTTGCAATTTTGGAACAATTTGTCGCCACACAGCAAGTGTTAGAGGATCGACCACGTACTGAATGGTTTATGCAAGATGGAGCCCGACCACATCGTACCGAACAAGTGTTTCGCTTTCTTGATGAATACTTCGGGAATCGAGTCATTGCTTTGGAATATCCCAAATTTACTGGTGCAGGCATGGATTGGCCTCCATATTCGCCGGATTTGACTCCCTGCGACTATTTTTTGTGGGGCACATTGAAAGACATTGTCTACCCGAAGCATCCCGCCACGCTGGACGAGCTTGAATCGGCGATCTGTGTGGCATGTGAATCCATTTCTGTTGAGACAGTACGAAATGTGATGGCAAATTTCATTCTTCGTTTGCGCCACCTCTGTTGTGCCAATGGTGAACATTTTGAAAACATTGTGATGTGATTTTTTGCAAAGAATGTTTTCATACTATTATTTCATTTATGTATGCTGATATGAGCAGTACAGCGTACAGCGCCATCTGTTAGCAGCTTTTGTAACTATTATTTCAAACTGCTGTATAAAATTCTTACAGCTTTCACAATATACATATCGTTTACTGCATTCCTCTATCGATCTTTGTTTTCGAGATATTTAATTTTGAAATCAGGGAGTCCTTTTCTGGACACCCTGTATATGTATGGTATATATCACATTGTTATCAAATGTGATAGATGGAACATAATTTTTCTTTCAGAATTATGAAACTTTTAGGCAGAATACACATTAAGAATAATTATATCTAAATAAAAACTTCAGTATAAATTCGATCTTAGCGACGTGTAAAAACGCTTTTATTCTTTCAAGAAACATCTGTTCACATGCCTTTAAGGAATTTTTTTAATGAGAAAAGGATTAATATACTTTAAAGCTAATACAAAATCATGAAATGAAAAAAAATATGTTACAAACATGCCTAAAAAAGAGGAAAAAGAATTAACTGTTATTTAATAAACAAACATAAATATCTCTGTATTGAATAGGCTAATAAAGGGCTCTATTCCTTTAAATCGAATTACAAAGGGAAAAAAGTAATATCCGCAAAAGAGGTATCATTTATTTTCAAAATAGTAATTTCTTCTTTTTGAGAAAAGATAAATATAGTTTACATATGTATTATTTTATCTATATTTCACTCTCAGAGTGCTGTAAGAAAATGTTTTACATTTATTTAAGTAAAAAACAAGTTCAGGAAAAAATTGAACATTAAAATTTTTCTTATTTTAAATACAAAAATAAATTCTCTGTCTACAACACTGCAACTATGCCATTTCGTTAAGCAATTTTAAAGCTGTTATAAAATTAAAAATCGCAGAAACAGCCGTATTGTAATAATAACTGCAAAGTTCAGCATAAAAAATAAAATTAAAACAACCATATAAAAATAATTATCACACTCATGGTTTCGAAATTTTTTAAAATATAAAATAACAGGAATGACTAACATAAGTTTTGAAGCCCGTAAACTTTCCAACTTGGCAAAACATTTATTTTCTCGTCGCATTAATGCTTAATACTATAAATAGCTATTATTAGTTTTCTTCCATAACTTGTTTCCCTTCTTACATAAAGGTAACACTTCTTACTATACGAGCTCTACCGTGAAATATTGATAAAATTATATGTATGGAACTCAGCCCAGGAAACTGTATTTAATTCTTTTACACAGAAGAAATTAACATTTTTAATGATACATATTCATAAATATCTTCTTTCTTAGATTATTTTCCCCCTTGAAATCTATTTAAAGAAGTAGAGTCTTCTGCTAACCTATTCACTCCTGAGATGTTTACATTTGTTCATTAAATATTAGTTATTTATTTTTTCCTCAATTTTCAACATGTTCGCCACATATTCTTTCATTTCACGATTTTGAATCAGCAATAAAGTATCATTTTCCTTTCTTATTGAAATAAAATTTATGTTTTAAAGGTATGTTTTGTGGATAATATATGAAAGCATAAAAACTTCATTACAAACCGTTAAGAACGGACGGATGATAAATCTCTTATTTGGATACCATTCTTAAAAAGTTTCTACATAATATTTTCATCATTCTAAAAGAAAAATGACGTTCCATTTATCACATTTGATAATGTTGTGATACATTACCATATTTATATACACTCCTGAAATATTTCATTCTGTCATCGCTATAATTTCACATTTTTGTATTAAATGATAGCAACAGACTCAAAATATATCTGTGCATTAGGGAATTTTGTAAGATTTATAATTTATTATAATAATTACCATTTTTGAAATAAATGATAAATTTTCAAAAGCGTAATCTTGCTTAGATTACTTTTTTCAATGGAAAATCTGTCTATAAAAGTATAGTATTCTGTTAGACCATTCACTCCAGAAAAGTTAGTGCTTACTCATCAAGTATTAATTATTTCGTTTTTTTCACATTTTTTTTTACTCTGTTCAGAGTGAGATTAAAAATAAAATCAAAACAATCGTATAACATTAATTTTCAGTCAAAATGGTTCAGAAATTTTTAAAAATATAAATTACCGGGAAACAGTAACAGTAATTTTGAAGCTCGCAAGATTTTTATCTTTTGAAAACGTATTTTTTCTCTGACATAGATACTGAATACTGCAAACTGTTATTATAACTCATTAACTTCAGCGCGCAAACTGAAAGAAATATAACGTTTCCGGTCATGATTCATAATGTAATACCCTGGCATGCAGTTTAAATTTATTTATATAAAGAAAAGCACACTAGAGAGAAAACTCCATTTACAGAGTGTTACAAACACACAAAGAACAAAAGCCACAAAGAGTAAACACACAAAAATGCACTAGAAAACAAAATGTTGAACACAGAGAATACACAAATTCATAAAACATTTCCAAACGTATAAATAATAAGAAACGAAAACATATAATCACAAAAGCAATAAAACACACTATGATACTGAAAGTCTTTTTAAAAAATTAAAAGACCATTTCCAAAAGACAAGGGTTAAAAAGTCAAAATACGCAAGTACCGAGTCTTCTGAAAACACATCAGGAGTTTAAAAGTTTAAAACGTAAATACATACTTGAGACAAAAATGAATTGCAACACTTAAAATAAAAAATAAATTGCAACACTTAAGATAAAAAATAAATTGAAACACGGGGCCAAAAACAGAGTACAAAAATTAAAACCTATAAATGACACTAAAAAATGGCCGATTACATAAGAATACGGAAGATCAAAAGGCATAAAAAACTAAAATGTTGTAAAAAGGCAAAATAAAACACATCATGTATATAAAGATGAAAAGATTTCGATTTAAAAGCATCAAAAGCCATATTAAAAATGTCAAGTTCATCAGAGAACTTGTTAAAAATTTTTAAAAACCTATATAACGAGAACCTGTTAATATAATTAAATTTTGAATATAAATTTGGGAAGGAACTTTGGTTCCTTAAAAATCTAAAAAAAAAAAACATAGAGTGTTTGATTACATACGTAAGAAAGAAGCCAATCAATCAGGTTTACATGAAAACCAATGCCATGTACTTTTTTTAAAAGAATGTCAAAATCGATAGAATCAAAGGCCATAGAAAAGTCGGTGTAAGTAACATCAAGTTGAGAACCAGATTCAAATGAGGAAATAATTTTATTTGTCAAGCAGAATAAATTAGTGGTTGTTGAGCGCTTTGGTATGAACCCTTGTTGAGATGTAGAAATTAGGTTTTTAACTTGGTTGTAAAGCTTTTTATGGATTATACTTTCGAAAATCTTAGAAAAAGAATTTAAAATAGCAATAGGTCGATAATTTTCACAATTCTGTGCATCAACATTTTTAAAAACAGGAATAATTCTTGTTTGCTTCCAGACATCAGGAAACACTTTTGTTCTCAACGACAGGTTAATCAAAACAAGAAGGGGATAAATCAAAAACTCTGCGCATCCTTTAATAATAAAAGAAGGTATATTATCAACACCCACAGATGGGAAAGATTTCAATTCCCTAATAGCCAAACCCACATCATCATCGGTAACGTTTTCGATTTTAACAAGATCACCGACTCAGTTGCTATTGCATTCATCATTTCCATCAAAGTCTGTGCTAGGCTTGAATACAGAACTAAAATAATCAGAAAAAGCATTTGCAATATCGCCATCATTTTCATAACGCACATTATTATAGAATAAGCTATCAGAAGAATTTATGTTTTTATTTTTAAAATAAGACCAAAATGTTTTAGGATCCGAAATTATTTGTTACTTCTTTAGCTTTCAGAAATTTGTTTAATTTTATACATCTTAAAGATAAACATACATAAATGAAACTGAAAGCAGACTATTACTTTAATAATATTTGAAATATCAAAGTAAATATCCATACACGATAAAACATGATCAACGAGTTGAGTATCGAACTAAAGATTCTTTTAACAGCTCCAAAGGCCTTAAAAATTGCTAACAGTCGTCTTATCATGAACTAATCGGTGTCTCTACAGAAACAAGAAAAGGCACTCCAGACTATATTGTATTTCTGACTTAGGATGTAAATTACTTACTTTCAGTCTCATATAGAGATGGCGTCGATGAAAAATAAAAAAGAAGACGTTGAAAGGAAAATTCGAAAAGCGTTTTAAGGTAATTTCCCAGAGAACGTCAAATGCGGTTGCGGGGCATTATGCAGCTTTTTGGGGAAACTTTAACGAGACTCCTCACTGTTCCATTCTACCTCAAGAGGAAATTGGTGTCGAGTTCTAACGCGCATAACTTAGCACTTAAGTGAATTAATGGACTATAATTAAATGGAAGAATACCACCAAGTCTCTAAGATAACATTCTAAGAAAATAGACGGAAGTTAAGGAAGGAAAAGAGGGTCTTGAAAGTTAATCGTACGCTGAAGCATCAAAGTCTATTCATCTTCCGCCGAATTAATGCGAAGGACCCATTATGTGACACGTCTTGAAAGGAAAAACAGCGAGAATGTAAAGAATCGCGTCCTCAACAGCCCGTGAATTTAGTGCTGCTAATATCCTCGATAGTTACATCCGTGACTCTGAAATACAGGACCAATTAAAATAAGTGATGTGTTTAATTATTCTGTTGCTTCTAATGATGGACTAGAACAGCTAGTTAGTTCCGCGATTGCACAAATGCAGTACTTGATTGATACTCTGCCATTTATCGGAAGGGCAGGAGTTGAACTATCTAATTACTTTTATTTGAATCTTTTTATTACAATCTTAAAAGGAGCAATTAATTAACTTTATTTCGGTGGAATCTATGGAGAAATGTGAGTAGCGTGAATTTTCCACCCTTTTGATTGGAAGTGCAAAATGTGGAAGTGTCCTAAAACAAAATAGCATTTAGTCGTTCATTGAAAATAAGTAAACTATTTAATATTCCTCTACCGATTTGATTTCACTAGATTAACTCCTTGACATACCAATTTATTTAACCTCCTAATATGACGATACATCCTGTTCAAAGTATTTACTTTTATATTTTGATCCATATAAAAACGTAAATGACATCGGGTATAATTTAAGCGTCCAAAGTGATTTTTGTTTTTTATTTAATTTCCGCTTCAGGCTTAAATGCGGATCTAAATATCAGAAATTCTATAAATCGTTGACTAAGTCATACCCGTTGATGTCCGTGAAGAGCTTTATGTCCTGTTTTGAATTTACACGATGATTATTTGGCGATGGGCAACAAAACTATACGCAATGGACAACTGAAGAGATAATCCCCTCTCCTTCTATCCCCGCCCAACAAGCAGTCTAGCAGACCTTTGCTATAATCGGGAATCTAATCTTTGATTTTTTTTCCACCTGATTGTGTGTGTGCGAGATTCTCCTACCAATACATCCTAAGAAATGTAAACAAAACAGTCAAAGTACATTAACTTGCTAAAAGATTTGTTTGCTACATATATTTGTAATCTAGTAGCAGAAAGCAAAAAAACTTTTTCATTTTACTAAAATGAATTTATCACAACATTAATTTTGTGCTGGTCTTTCTATACGCTGCATTCTTTACAATTGCCGTCTTTCCTTTTCAAACATATTTGTTTTATGAGTATCTTTCACATTTACATAGGCTGCAGCATTCTCTTCAATATCATGTTAATTTTCTTCGATATCTTGGAAGAAATCATTCAAACAAATTTATCTCAAGGTAATGAAGGAATTTGAGCTTCCTTTGTTTGGAATGCGTTTTATCTAAAGAAATTCCTATAGATATTAAAAAAAGAAGCTTAGATTTGGGCATTTTATATGTCTTGTCGATCAAACCTGAAATCGAATATCAAGTTTGTAAATTGAAGTTCAAATGCAGTTTTTTTTAAAATTTCAAATAAGATGATCATAAATTTGATTTAATCTTGTTATGATGTTGATTTTAGGATCAGTGTTCTGCATTCTGTACAAAGATTTTTTTTTTTTGCTTTTATCTTTATTGTATAATATCCGCTATCGGCGACC
Organism: Araneus ventricosus; assembly: GCA_013235015.1. Taxonomy (NCBI): domain Eukaryota; kingdom Metazoa; phylum Arthropoda; class Arachnida; order Araneae; family Araneidae; genus Araneus; species Araneus ventricosus. Next base: position 3,843 of record BGPR01035706.1, on the reverse strand, counting down.
GGGATTGTTGCCGTGGAATACAGATTATTTTAATTGCAATTAAATGTCTTGTGCATAATTTGATATTTAAGGTTCCGTAAAGTAATTTTAAACTTCAAATTGTGTCAGACATTAAATCGTGTTTGCTTTTAGTAGTTTTGCACCTGCTCAGTTCAATGTCTGTATGAATATCCTAATGGAATAAAATATCTGTCCTCGGCACCTAACCTCTAATTGTACGTTTTCTGGTGCGAATTCTATTTTCTTCTTACACAAAAATAATATGCCTTAGATTACAACATTAAGATAAAGAGTGACATTTTACGTCCAACAGCATGATACCTGAAATAAAATATGCCTATAAAAATAATCTATATATTTAAAATAATTTGGTCAAAAAACATTCACCGAGTCCGCCAGCCTCAACCACTCGACCGATTTCGGATTTTTTTTTTTAAATTGGAAAGGTAATAACGTTTAGATATGTTATCAAGGGTCTCCTGACCCCACAACCCCCCATTTTCGAACGAAATCGAAAAACCACTTCTCCTCTGTACATTGTCTATGGGTAAACATTGTGAAAATCCCCTAGCCCTAACCACCGGACAGAGTTCTACATTTTTTTTGTAATTGAAAGGTTATGTCGGGGATGCTGTGCCCCCCCCCCCCGGCGGGGAAAAATTTTGTATCCCGTCGGGGAAAATTTTTGTACGGGGTATTCAACAGTAGTTTATAAATAATAAAAATTTAAGACCAATTTCATCACACTCGTCCCCCCTGTTGGGAAGATCGTGCCCCTTGTCGGGCAAATCGGCCGCCCCGTCAGGCAAACTCTAGCGCCATTCCTGTTAAACATATAGAGAATGTATGGAGGATTTGAGAGGAGGTTTTTTCGATTTCGTTCGAAAATGAGGATTGGTGGTATGACATATCTAGTCGTCATAGGCTTTTATACGAAATAAGATTTATCGAAATCCGTCCCGTGGTTAGAGCTGTCTGAAGGTTTCACCATATTATTTTAAATATATAGAGCCCAACAGTACCATCAAAATGGCATGTCGAAAATATTTTTAAATACCTATTGTAGGTGATGGAAATTGTTTATTTAGGGTGATATTAGTCTGTATTTATGGATCTGAAGACTTTCATGTGGAAATTCGTGAGAAAGACATAAGAAATATTACAACTAGATGAGGTTTATTGAAAGATTCTATAATTTTAAAGGAATCTGTTGTCTACAAAGAAAATGATAGCTACTATGGTTTTATGGTCTTTTCTACTGATCTTCATGCAGTAATTAAAACTGAAAAAAGTAGTGGCTGAGAGCCTCGAAGCAGCCAAGTGGCATGGAACGTGCTGAGCAAAGTGGGTGTTGGCCGCGAACCCGACCGAAGGGCGGCGAGAGCGGCTAGTTAAAGATTAACAATAATATGCTTCCTAATTTACTTCAAATATTAAATCACTTCATTTAAAGATTTCCCAAAAAAATATGCATAAAGAAGGAAATTGAAATTCATTACAATATTACCAATAAATAGGCAAAAAGAAGCAGATTCTTAACTCCTTAACTTTCCACAATGGAAGAGAAGCACCCGATTAAATATTTCTATAAGCTGTGAAAACGGCTTGCATTTTACTGTAACAATGAAAAGAATTGTTGTAAATTATGCATAAAAAATTTTTTTAATTTTTAAAATAAGGAAAAAAATCAGCTGATAATTACAATGATATTAATAAAAAGATATATAATATTTTTAAATTTTAAGTTATTGTAAAAATTATATATGTACTATAAAAAAACGCAAAAAGTTTTCTTAATTTTTTTATGAATTTTAATTAAAATCTTGGAAGAATAGCTAAGACGTGAAAATTCGCACCCTGCGAATTATATTTGCGCCAAATTTCGTAACTGTAGGTTCATCAAACTACCCAGTAGAGTGCCAACACACAATTTCATTTGTTATTACGAGATTTTCATTAATCATTTCAATTTGTTAAACAAAACTAGATATTTTTTGTTGGGAAATTCAACATTTCAGGAATGCCCCGAAAGGAATTGTCGGGTGAAGATCTTCTTCTTGTATGCGCCGTAAGTATATAATTAAGTACATGTGTGAAAACTCAGACACGGCATACAAATTATACATCCGCTTTTAATTGATTTATTATTTCAAATGTACAATTAAAACTCTCTGTAAAACTGATCTAAGCCTTTTCGCCGGTTGTCTTTTGCAGACAGTTTTGCGAACTCGAAAATAAGTGCTTTTGGAGAACTATTTGCTTTTAAAACTTTAAGCTTTTACAGAAAAAAAAAGTTTTCTGCGTGAGTTTAAGACGTCCCAAGTTTGCAGTAAGGCAAAATTGGTATTACTATCTTTAAACGTATTCTTTCAGAGAATCACAGAATGAAAAAAAAATCAAAATTTCTTAAACGCCATTTGAGAAAAAATAGCCTAAATTTCAAAGATGACAGCATTTGTGCTATATACGAACAAGACCTTATAAATAAATACAATATTTACTCATTCTAATATATAAAAAATGTATTTATTCGAATTATATGTCAGCTATCCGAAAATGATATTTGCGTAATTTAATTTTTGTCTTGTTTTTAATTTCTGTATTATGTTTCCAAACACAGTGTGTTTTGCTCATAGTGTTCCATTATCTTTGGTAATAATATATTGTTAATTCACCTCCACTTGGAATTCCATTCATTAAAATGTTATATTTCGGTATATAATAAATTATTCAAAATAACTTGTAAATAAACTTCCAATTAAAAAAAGTTTTTCATAATCCCCAAGAGAGCCAAATGCGTTCAAGACACTTCAGAAACAGAGACAAAAAGGTTATTTTTTGTGTTTATGTGATGATGATACAAAACATCAGGAGCAAACATTAGAGAAAAGGAATTTCTGGAAACTACATCTCCCAAGCACAATATAGTAAACAACAGAGTATAGCATTTAATGCTCATTTATTCAAAGAATATTGTTTATATTCCCTGCCAAAGAATTCTTCATTTACATAAATAACAGATATAAAAGAAAATAAAAATATTTTCAATAATATTAAACGTAGATTTTATACCTTTTCAGCCATTTCTAAAATCAAAAAACTTGTTTTTCGCTGATGAAAATTCTACGGCTCTCAGTTATTCACACGAAAAATAAGTTTATTAAAAAGAAAAATAAACTTAGTCATACCATCAATTTAGTAGCAAAACTTTTCATTAAAATCAGAATAATATTTCATCTTTATATTTAAAAGACTGCTTGATAAAAATTTGTTCCTTAGAAAATCTTCCTGATGATCATGTTTCAAAGGATTCGAATGTATATGAAACGGATAACCATTTATTTTTCTGCTTTCTTTCACGAACTTTGATATTATTGGATTCAAAGACATATACTTTATACGGATAAATTTTTGTGCATTTTATTTCCCTAGGAACTTTCATTGCAAAGAGAACCTCAGCATGACAATATACGTGGTGAATTGTAAAATAATCTCTCGCAGCATTTATAACTACTAAACAATTTAAAATTGTTTGGACTTCTCTAACATCTTGAAGCTGGAATATATTTTAAATGTAATTTCAGACGATGCATCAACAAGACCTTAATACCGAGAAATTTAATGCACTTTACTAATTTACAACACAAAACTAGACACTGTGGCAGGTGTTTCGTTGCTTCCCCATTATTATACGACACCTCAGAATAATTTTAAATAAATTTGCATACGTTAAAGCAATCAGGGTTTCTATATGGCAATGCAATTCTTGAGAATTTGCAGCGTATGTTATCACATTTTCTTCATTTTTCAAATCATTCTAAATGTCTACCACAGGTATTCAAG
>BGPR01035705.1:0-15843 GCA_013235015.1 Araneus ventricosus | reverse complement strand
CAGAAAAGCGCTGATTCAGTTACGTATTGCTCCTTTCTTAGGTACTTTTGATCAGTGCTTTTCTGGTTTTAGCCACAGCGGATAGGAAGAAACAGTTTTATATCCTTTGTGCTTCTAATCGTGGTAGCTGGTCTTTGAACAAGGTGCCAACAACGATCTTTGAATTAGCATCTTAAAGGTAGCATATCTTTTAAAAATCGTTTTAAAATACCCATCACGAGTACAGGTGCCATCTATCAGCCAACTTGCAATCTTTTTCTTTCATAAACAAATTCTCATTGGTCCGTATACTCAGATGAAATATCAGATAAATTTCTGACAGTGGTTCTTCTGCAGCCTTTTCAAGTTGCAACTATGTGCTCCTATCAAAATATATAGAGAGACTGAAAGACCGAAAAACTGGTACACCTGTATAATATCTTGCAGGGCTAGCAAACAAAAGTGTGGCAACACGGTATTTACTCTCGACTAATGTCTCTGAAGGTGATGGAGGTTTTCAACCATGAATCACTGCAGGGCAGTGAAATCATGGTACGAGGTGACAGGATACTCTTCTCAACAACATTTACAAGGCATCCCGGATATTTTCCGTAATGTTCATCTCTGGGGATTTGTTGTAGAAAGGAAGTGTCTAAGTCCAAGAGTGTTCCTGGAGCCAGGCAGCTCTCATTTTGATGAGATTATTGTCGCATTGTCTATAGATTTCTCCCAATCCGGTGGGGTGCACAATGGGCATGAATGGGTGTGGGTGATCCGGGACAGGATGCTTAAAGAGGCCTGGCCTGTCAGATTCGATCTCCTAGACGTCAGGGCTCCAGCTCTCCAGCTGCGCGTCCAGCTACCATCACAGGCTCCTGGATTAGACAGTCCCCTGGTGGCAAACAGGGTCTTTGGATTAATGACGTCTCATATTCGTACGTGCATCCTTTTGCAGTGCAGGAGCGACCAGGGTAACGTGCTTCCGGTCATCAACGGTCAATGGTTTGTGTTGTCGGACCCAGGAAGGTAAACCTTTTGATTACAGTCAACAACGCGGTACACCGGGTGGGCCTTCGGCTCAGGCTATATTAATGACGGTCCGTCAGACAGTTCCGCACGCCCGGTGCTTGTGGATGCTTATCAGTCATTGAAATCCGCAACAATTTGAGGAAGTATTGTACGTGCAACTCTCGTTTAGTATTCACTCAGCCAATGGTTTAGTTTTTTTCAAGGCCTTTTTTCCAGCCGCACCGATGGCGGAAGTTGATGTTTACCAGGTGCCGATACATTACACTCGTGAAATGAGCCCTGTCGCTACTTCGGAGATGCGTAATCCCATCTCTCGTGCACCGACTATAACGCCGTTCAGAATCATTTAAAACTTGAAAACTTTGACAGCAGGAACAGATTCTTTGTCAAGACACGACAAGATGATATGATGAGGCAAATACCGCGCGGCACGGTTGCGACTTTCTCACACGACAGTTCTGCGTTCAGTGCAGAGACATGGTGAGACAGGAACTGAGTAGCTTCTGAATTCGTTGATGTCTGGGGTGTGAGTGGGAGGTGAGAGATATAGTCTTCTTTTAAAGGTCTTTGTGGTGGTCGGTGTCAGCCAATGGTGTTGCAGGTCGTTTTCGTTGAAGATGCCCGAAGAACCAGGTGGGAGTGGTTTTGCCGGAGCACGGGAATGGTCTTGAGACAGCAGGGGTGGGTGAGGTTGGCTGGCATGAAGAGGCAAGGGGAGGGAGCCGATGAGAGAGGAGGATTGAATTAAAAAGTGAAAGAGATTATGAGTGTTCATGAGGAACGAGGGGATGGCAATTAAAAAGAAATTAAAGATGAGAAATCAAATGAGGATAAGTTTTGCGTAAAAAAATGGGAATAAAATTAAATGAGGATAAGCCTCGGTCTTCTGATGTTAATATCTGGGGCGTAGAAATCGATTTCATGGATGGAAGTGTTATCGATTTCGTTGAGAGAGTTAAAGAAATTTATTGCAAGCTTTTTAATGTATTCCTTAAGAGTGCTTATGTTAAGAGCATTTCTAATATCCTCGTTCCTCATGAACCATCTAGCTCTGGTTATCTGTCTGAGAAGTTTGTTCTGTGACCTTCCTATACGATTGAAATGAGTTTTAGCTGCATAGGCCCACACGGAACTAGCATAAGTGAGCACAGGTCGCAAAATGGAAGTATAAATAAGCACTTTGTTTTTTCTACTTAATTCAGAATTCCGAGCACTTAGGGAATAAATTTTTCTACAGTTATCTCGGAATTTTTGGGTGGTAAAATTAATGTGGGATTTCCAATTTAGTTTACTATCTAGAATGACACCAAGATATTTGGTTTCCTGAGACCAGGGGATATTTTTACCTTGTAAAAAGATATTGTGGGTGGGTGGTCTTCTCTTTTTAGAAAATAAGACAAGTTCTGTTTTATTTACATTGACCTCAATTTTCCACATATCAAACCAGTTTTCAAGTTTTCTGAGGTGGTCGTTGAGAGCTTCTGCAATGAATTTTAGATTTTTATTTTGTGCAAGTATCGCCGTGTCATCCGCATGAATGCATAATTTAGCGTTGCATCTTTGTAGAATATCGTTTATAAAATTTAATAAAGACAAGAACTTAATTTCGCCCCCTGTGGCATGCCTGCTTGTATAATGTTAAGTTTAGAGAGTGAGGTACTAACTCTAACTTTGAAAGTTCTGTTGTGAAGGAATGTGTGGATTAATTTAATAAGAGAAGGGGAGATTTTCATTTTGATCATTTTGTGTGTGAGTCCTTGGATCCATACACGATCGAAGGCTTTTTGAATGTCTAGGAAAACTGCACCTGTGTGATATTTGTATTGGAAACCAGCAATGATGTGTTCAACTGCTCTCAGGAGTTGATGAGTGGTGGAAAGTTTGGGCTTAAAGCCAAATTGGAAGGGGATTAATAAATTTTGACTATTTAGGTAATCGTTAAGTTAAAGTAAAATAAAATGTTCGGTAATTTTGCTGAGAGTGCGAAGGAGCGAGATGGGTCTATAATTAGTAGGGTCAGAAGGATCTTTGCCTGGTTTCAAAAAAGGGATAATTATTGCAGTTTTCCATGCAGACGGGAAGTAGTGTAATTTAAAAATGTGATTTAAAATGTGAATGAATCTAAGTTGTGTCAAGAAAGGAAGGTTTCTAATCATTTTGTTAGAAATTCCATCATTACCTGGGGCTTTATGAATGTTGATTTTTTTGTGTGTATTTAATAATATCAATTGGGTTGGGAGGCATGAGTGGTGGAAAGTGTGTAATTTGGTTAAATTCGTGTAAAGTGTTGCTAACTTAGTTTTCAGTGACCGAGATATGAATGTTGTTAAGTTGGAATTAGTTCTGAAGGCTGTTAGCAATAAGTTCAGCTTTGTCTGTGTTGGAAATGGGGATACTTGTAGGGCCTTTAAGGGCGGAGATTTTGGAATGTTTTTTGCGCATCTTTTTTGCTGAATTCCAGAGTGTACCATCTTCTGGATTCATAACAGTGAGGTTCTCAGCAATTTCAGTTTGTCTTACCTTCTCTTTGAGGGAGTTAGCTTTACGGTTTAATTTATTATAGAGAGTTTTGAAAAAGGGATTTGTTGCACTTTGCCAAGTTTTCCCAGCTTTGTTTCTGTAATAAAAAATATTTTTAAGCTCACTACTGACATGTGCAATTTTGGGGGAGATTTCATTGGAATTGTTTTGGAAGGCAAAAGTAATGCCGTTTGTGAGATTTTCAATTTGTTTGTCAATATCAAGTGCAGAATTAATACTAGGGAAGGGGATGGTGGTGCAGTTACAGCGATCCCTTTGGAAATTGTTCCAGTTTGTTTTAAAAGCTTTATTGTTTTTGGGAGTGTTAATTTGAAAATAAAAATTTAGAATGATGGGATTGCGATCGGAGCTCAACTCAGGGATAGAGGAAATGTCGTACGGATATAAGAAATCTTTAATAAGTGCCAGATCTATAATGGTAGCAGAGTTATATCCGAATCTAGTGGGGGGGCAATAATATCAAGTCCAGCTGAGTTTGCATACTGTTTAAGCTGTTTACCTCTAGTGCTAGTGGTTGTTGAGCCCCAGGCTTTATTGTGTGCATTGAAATCTCCTCCGAAAATGCAATAGGGACCAAGTTACATAAGGTTTTCAATATCTAAAGTAAAGAAGTTAGGATCTGAGGAGGGGGTATGTAAGTGGAGATAATAATAATAGGGTCTTTTTAGGAAGAGTTAAGTTAATGATGGTGGATTCAATGTAGAAAAGTTGAGAAGTGGAGATATGGTGATGTGGGAGGTGATTTTTAATTAGGATTGCAGTACCACCATTGGGTTTCTGAATGCTTTGATTTTCTCTGTCAGTTCTATAGCATTTAAAACTGTCAAAGTACGAGTTCTGGGAAGGTCTCAGGTGGGTTTCTTGTAGCAGGATTATATCGGGGGAGTGCTTATTTATGAAATCTTATAACTCGGCTCTACGAGATAAAATTCCAATTCCATTCCAGAACATAATTCTCAGTAAAAATGCAGTTGTCATTAATTAAGGGTTTGCAATGCCAGCCATCAGAATGTTGGCTTTTTCTTGGACAGTATTACCGTTTTTAAATGTAGGAGAATTATAAAGAAGCAGACGCGAATATTTGTTGCATGCCAGTCGCAGACACGCTACCCACGATCGGCAAATGCAGAACGGTGGTAAAATGTCCAGGAGTGATTTGATCGACAATATTTAAGAGCCAGGCAAAGGAGGAAGGGAACAGAGGTCTTGCAACGTTTCTGTCAGGGTGAACTTATCGCGATTGCAGCGAGACTTTATAAACTCTCGGGAGACTGCCGAATTTTCTACCCAAGGGTAGAAGTTTCGTGACACCAAGTCACCAAATATGGCGCCAAACCTTTTCATCAAGTTGCCAAATATATCGCGAAAACCTCTCCAAGTCGTTAAATTTGCAGAATTCGTAACAATATATACAAAATACATTTTTATTGTGTAATTTTCTATCATCAACCAGTATATTTATTTAATCATAAAATTTGTCTATTATCCAATATTAAAATAATTCGTTGACAGGAGAAAGAAGAGCGCCTTCTTCCTCCTCCATACCAAACAAACTGCAGGGACAACGGACCGTCAGATGCTGTGGAAAAGTTTACCAATCCTAACTCCTATCAGGTAAATCATTCCGAAATCACAGTTTTCATACATAATGCTTATTATAATATCGTCCCAATAATGAAAATACTCAATTGTTTCTTGTTATTCAGAGAAGTCTTATAATTTTTTGATATGAAAAAAGCTTTCATTCTTAATGATATATTATTCAATACAATTGAAAAGGTTTTGAGCAAGAATGGTGAGGCTAGATTTTCAAAAGCGAACATCAAAACACTTGTTTTATCCTTTCGCGGGTAGTATCAGAGCAATTAATGCTAACCGCAAAAATATCGATAATTAAGTTTAAATAATTACTATATTTACTAATGTAATTAGTTTTCAAAATTTATATGGAATGAAATACATATCTAAAACAATTAACAGTGCTTCTTAGCAAAGAATATAGCATACATTACAAAGATAAAAATAGCAGAAAAATAATCATCTATCATGGGGCGACCGGTATCGTGCTATAACTAGGTAACTATAACATTTTCGAATTATGGGCGTGCATGAAAATAAGACATTAGACCATAGTGGGAAAAAAACATCCATCTGCATTTTCTCAAAAACGGCTGATTTGTAATTACCAAGTTATATCATTCCATTCATGATAACAGATATATAAAATATATGCTATCATTTCTTCGGCTGCATATATCAGATACATAAATTTAATATATATATTAGTTTAATATTATATAAAAAATGCATATGGAATCTGTGATAAATTACTTAATACATAAAATAAATTACGTGATAAATATGAAATGCATGTGATTTTTCATTTCTCTTATACTAAAATATTTTAGAGAGGATACTGTAATCCGCAAAAAAACAGACCTCGAAATATTGACGATTTTGGAATTTTCAGACCTCTCAGAGAGCGAAAAAACTACTTTTGTAATCACGCTCATCTTTTTGGCTGCCCATGGTGATTTTAGGTAGATAACTAAGAAACGAAATCTACACTACATAACATACGGTCCCCTCATATTATTTCATCATTTTACATTACATTTCCTCAATACGTAGAAAAATTAGAATATATTTCTTGAATCCTACATTTCAGATTTGCCAGGAAATGTGCAGATCAGAATTGTCCAAAGAAATGTACGGTTGTGACTACGGAATGACGATGCAATTATCAACAAATCATTTGTGTCATGAAGGTAAGCAGATGGTCTCGTTAAACTTTATGTTTTAAATTAATTTTCTGTGCACCACTTCAAGGATGACCTTAAGTTCATAAAAGGCTCAAGATCGCCTTGCTTGGAAATTTTTTAGCCCAATGTTCAATTTAATATAAATAAAACTTTAAAAAAAGAGACTGAAGGTGAAAAAATTCATCATATTATTATTGTGGAAAAAGAATATGGTAATTAGTAAATTCGGTGGACTAAATGGTTTATAAACATTTTCACAAATCTTTTTTTTTTGGGGGGGGGGCCATAGTCATCGAAAACAAACCAATTTTTAAATACATTGAAATCAATGTTAGCTCGCTCTTAAAATATATTAGATATTTTTAAAAATTTCACTTGAAACATTATCATTTACTATAAGCTTGCAAAATAGCTTCTTTGGAATATGTACATAAATTAGATTTTTCAAGGAAACAAACTCGGTTATATAGCAGAATAAAATATTTAGCTGTAAAGCATCTCTAAAATAACGATGCCATGGTAGACACTCATCTTTAACCCTTTGTTGCCTAGTGTTCCACTGCATGGAACACTAAACAACCCAAGTTTAAAATTTTCTTTATAAAAAACACTTTCCCCCCGTCAGACACCCGAAAAGTCGCAAAAAAAGGTTGGAAATCGTTCTCTTTTCATAATAAAAATGGCAGAACAATGAAATATCGCTTTCTTTATAGGATTAAATATATATTTAACATGCCTCAATCTTTTGACTCGGAGGTTTGAATATTTTCTGAGCTCTTGACGATTACAATTTTAGCAACTTCAATTGATTATTTTCCTCCAATATCCTTGAAGTATTAATTTATGATTTTGTGTAAGATTTAATATTATTTTTTGAACGTATAAAAATGGCTGTCACCGGGGATCCTCATATGATAGGGGGTGTTCGCAAAGCTATAAGACGTCCCCCCTGAGGAAGGAGTGAAGTTTTTTTTTGTAAATTCCATGTCTAGAGAGTAAACTAAACTCATTCATGATGTTTTCTCATTATATTTCAAAAATTTTCATACCTTACACCGGAAAGGGTTAAATGAACATGTGAATGAAATTTCATCTATTGATCTATCCAAAGAAGAGAAATTGTGCTTCTGACAAATATTTTGAACACAGGTTGAAATTCCGAAAGATTAACATAGTTTAGTGAGAGTAATGTACTGTTGCGGATTACACCAAGATTTACTTGGTAAGAGGCGGTTATTTTGAACAGTTGTCAGTAAAGGAGGATTTTTGAATCTATTTATTTACAACCCACTCGGTCCTACCCAAATGGGTGTAAGGCATTCCACAAGTTAAGGAGAATAAAAGTTCAGCGGGTTTCCCTCCTTTCCTTGAGCTCTCCATCCACGCCAAGGTTTTATCCTCGACTTTCGATATAATGTGCACCAGGCCGAACACAAACACGGAAAATTCTTGTAGGAAATTGGGATGTAACGAATAGTGATTTGGCCGAATATAGAATATTCGGCAGCCGAATATCCACTTTTTTTAAACATTTTACTTTTGATTGTAAATAAAATGTTTCACAAATTTTAGATAAAAAATGTAAAAATTAATAAAATTGATTGTATATTAAAAGTATATTTGAATAAAATGTTAAAATTTTCATGTATTTCTGTAATATATTCAAATATCTTTATTCTGATAAGAAGTGAGAAATCCTTTTTATTTTGGGATTGCTTCACAGGAACAAAAGAGTCATAATTAATGAACAGGACAATGACAGACACAGAAGAAAATTAAGTGGATAAATTAAAATTATTAGAAGTAAATTGCTATTTTGATTTTTTTAAAAAGCATCTAATAGCTGGGATGGATTAGAGAGTCTGCTTAATTGGTGAAAAAAAATTAGGAAAATTGTGAATGAGGATGATGAAAAATCCACTGTAATCATTCTCTTTCCGATCATCTATATTTAATTTCTGAATCTGGTAATTTCTTAAAAACCAAACGGAACTTTTTTTCTGAACCTTTTTGCTTAAGATACTGAAAATGTATTGTTCTTACATCATAATTTCAGGTTTTACAATGATAAATGCTATGTAACATTATTAAATTTACCAAAATTTATTTAAAATTGAGTAAATGTTCGATTTTCTTGATAATAAATGTACTGAAATGTAATATATGCTAAATATATGCTTTGTAATACATGCTTTGCTAAATATGTATGAAAGCGCAAATTTTTTAAAAAATTATTATTCTGAAATTATTCGGCCGAATATTTGCTTAGTTTTCGGCAAAAGAGCCAAAGAGGCCGAATACCGGATAGTTGACGATTGTTTTAACAATATAAATGGGGTGTATGAAATCATTTTAAAGAGAAAGAGTTAACTCTTTATATCAAGTTTTTACATATCTGCAACAAACCCCAAAAGTCAAAGTCTTTTCCACAGCGAAGTGTGTACATCGATTTCATTGGTTGTTTCAATACTGTAGAACTGTTGTTAACGCAAATTGCTCATATATTCCCTAATAGATGGTGATACTATGGTGATTTTAAAAAAGAAGTTTCAGTTGACACTTGAACACTTGCACGTGGTTGCTCCTGAAATTATTGCAGAATTTAGTGAAATTAAAAAGACTGGACACATTCATTTGTGAGAAATGTGGTGAACGTCTTTGTAATAACAAAACTAACAACTGTATTAAAACTTTTCATCGAAACTGAAATTTTGAATGTTTCATGCCATTTTGAATTATGTTCCAGAAATACTAAAGATAATATTTTGCCAATAACTTTTTATTTTAGCGTGCTAAATTTTTAAAACTATTTTTTCCATATTTAGAATGATGCATCTCAACATCTGAGTATTTTTTTTTTCAAATCGGAGTTGTTGAGATATAAAGGGTTCAATATTTTCAATTAAAGAACAAATGTTTAGATTTAGATATCGTCCATTAATTATTTTAACAAAAGACAAAAAGCCCTTGCGCCGTTGTACGAACATATATTATATACTCAGAACGACTTTCTATGGCTACAATTTACGATAATCATTTTATTCAATAGTTTTAAAATAAGGCTAGAGGAATTTTTTTTACGTTGTTCAAAGGTACCTAAATTGGACCACAAACAGTTGCCAAAATTGGACCATTTGAATCAATGGGATTATTATCCTAACTCTATCAATACGGGAACGTCCCAAACGCCTTTAACAAACAAAAGATGGCGGCCGTCCGAAACATCTGAATATCACTGTGAAGTTTCCATCTCCTGTCGTTAAGTGTGATTGATTTCACACCATCAGTGCACGCTTTCTTCGTTAGAATGGCTCGCCCATACGGGGTTGGGGGGATATGGGATTTTCTTAGAATTTCGAGATTGCCAGTTGCCATTCCGGGTTTTGAGCGAGGAATTGAATTTTGGATATCTTTGAAAGAGGAACTGAGACGCTGCCGTATTTTGGGGTACCTCTATTCCAATGGTCTTAGGAATCAGAGGGTTAAACTGCATAAATATCTTAGAAAGCAGTTTATAATCACTAGAAATCCTCATAAATTGGAACTGGAAGACAGAGCAAAAAACTAGTAAAAGGACACTAAAACCATTAAATGTTGGATCAAAAATTGTAAAAACTTAGGATATGCATCATTTGGGAGGAAATAAAGGGAGAAGAGGAAGTGATACAGTTCAAAAAATCTCATAGTTGGCTTCATGCATTGTGTGGTGGAGTGAATTTGAGGATCAAACAATATTTTTGCTTTTATTGTACTGAAAGAAATTTCAAATCCAATCTAGTCAACCGGTTTCTTTGATTGGACCGATGACCACATTTTTTAAGCTGCTTCTTTCCTTATTTAAACATATTTCATAAAAAGTTAACTGTACTGTTCTGAAGATAAATAAGTTTAAAATAAATCTTTTATTGTTTGTTGCTAAAATTCCTTATCCATCTCTGTACATTAAAAAATGTCCTGGTAGTCGAAATTCAGCGACTTTCCTCTATATTTCTGCTTAAGACAATTTTTTAAGTCAGAAATTTTTCATTAGATTCTTAGCAGAATATATAAAATTCTAGACAAAAGAAATAAGCACTTCAAAATTTTACCTGCTGTAAATTTAAGACAAACAATTTTATTAAAAAGGAATATAACTTGTTTAATGAATGTTTCCATTCAAATCAAACACTTATTACATTAGGATTGATAACAGATTACAGTTTTGTGTTTCTAGGTCGGGAAAAAATTATCACGATTTTTGGTTCCTCAATTTCCTCATTTTATCTTATCTTCTAAATGTTGCAGTTATTTCTGAAATTGCCATTTTTTATTTAGAAATTTTTAATAGAAAAGAACCATTTCAGATACCCAAAAGCCTAATATTTCTGAAAAGACTCGAAGGAAATTGGAGAAACGCTTCCTGAGTTGCACTCAAAATTGTAAGGCAGAGTGCCTGTAAGTAATTTAATTTCTGTAATTATCTAAAACAATTAATAATATTTTTTTAAATTTTCTGTCAGTGTAGATATCATAGATGAACCATTGTTATACATCCATTTCTTCATGCCTACCTGTTATTAAAAATTTAATAGAATTAACTGATACGTCACGTTATAGTCGCATAACAAACACAGCGACATATGTCGTATTACTTATAAATGTGTGTTGTACTACATTTTTCTGTGTCATCGTTTCCTTTCTCCTTTTCCAGGATATACGATGGATTCAAAAATTAAACTGGTACGAGACAATTGACGTGTATCACATGACCATAAATCCATTCGATTGACTATATTGTAAACCCATTCTTGATAGGCCTTCTGCATAGGGTAGTTTTTTTCTGAATATTCTTTTGGTCTGTTGACCAAATTTTAGCGAGTTTTTTGCCATCCTCACCTTTAAAAGCTCTTGAAATATCGATTAAGGCGAAATGGATAAAATTTGTTGATTTTATGCCTCAATAACGTTTCGCTTATTGGACTAATAGTCACGAAAAATAGCTAAGATTTAAGAATACTACTATCCAGTTAATAATATTTTTAACTAGCCGCCTTCGGGGACCAGGTGCTTCGTCCGTTTTAATCAGTCTTTATTTCACCCGCTTAACTTAGGAAAGAAGAATAAATAGTGAATATTTTATTGTATTTGGCAGATAGTAAAATAAAAGACTTAATTTTAAATGCAAGCAATACAATTCAATATGATGAATCACAGCTAATGAAACTTAAAAACTGCGTTTGAAATAATTCTCAATCAATTAATCTAACTCTCATAGATAGACTTATTAACGCCGAATATGGCCGCGAAAAACGAATATGTAGCGCCATATGGCAGCACCGATTACACGCGAGGCCGTGCGCGAAATAACAAACCGGTTTTTCTTCTCGGGCCAGAACGTTATCGTAACAGAGAACGTAACAGAGATCAAGACTTCTGTGACGTCACAGCATAAAGCCTCTTTTCAGAATAATGTGTGGATTGTGTATATTAGTATTTTGCTTTATTTCGTTATTTGTAGGGCATTTCCTATGTACGATATGTTGATTACAATGGATTTAGTAATACTGAAGTAAGTTTTTGGTTTTCATGTTATTTTTAAACAAGAAACTTACCTTAATATTCACTTGATAGCATAGATACATATTTCTTTAGGTTTTAATTTTAGTATGTTTACATTCAGTGGCAGACTGGTTCTAAAAATAGTTTTTGCCAGAAGTCAATGGAGGTCCACATATATCTACAATCATTTCATTAATATATATACGATATACAAATAAGACAACAAAACAATTATACTATTATTATATATATAATTAACAATTAATAAATTTAATTTTTTTACAAATGCGCTGTGATATCTCAAAAATGGATTTCAAAATCCTTAAAGACAATGTTCTTTTGAAACGTTTTCAATCGAAGCAGGTGTATTAGGATACAGACCGTAACAGAAAAATGAGTATGAGATCCCGAGTGAAAAAGCAAAACAAGCATAATGATCGGCATTATACTGTAAACAACCAAAAAAATCATCAAGACTGTTATCTAAATTAATTGTAAATAAATATGAAGAGAGAGGATCATGGATAATTAATTTGTGTCAGTTATTAATCGTTATTGGGCGCATAATCCCACATACGCTTGGTGGATGGATAAAGAATGCATTCAAAATTAACTAAATTTTAGGCAAATGCGTTGTTTAGAAATCTTTCTGATAAAAACTGCTGGAATTTCTAATATTTGATCACATTAGCTGACAGTCTTAACAAGATGGTCTACAAGTTCACTCCCTAGCTTTGACCCAGGTCAGAATGACATGACTTTGAATTCGGAAATTTTATTTTCGGCATCTACAGTTTACAAATTTGTATTTGATTTTAGTACTTTTTATTGTTTTGATGGAAAACAAACTCTCAGTGAAGTTTTTATTTTGACTCCACTCGTTAAGGTTCATACTACCCCAAAATTAAATGCTAAACGTTCGCTCTGCAAAGCAGAATTAAATGAGTTCAAGCTAAAGCAAATAATTGGTAAAGGTATATTATTTTTTAAGTATTCAACATTGTCACCAAATCTGGAACTATGGGTGCGTAATTTAAGCAGAATCTAAATGAGTAAATTTCTTGTCAGCAGGTTTGATATCAATTCTTCTACGTTTAAAATAACCAAATCAGGATTAAAGATATTTGATTTCCAATTCTATAAGACGAATTTTTCGTATACAGTTTTAGAAACAAAGTGTGAAGGAGAAATGCCGCCCATTAGTAGGGCATATGTTGAAAGAGCGAGGGAGCTTTAAAAGAAAATTAGATTAGTAATTTTTACAGGTATTGTTTCAGCTATTTGTACAGGTATTATTTAAATAATTTGTAATTAAACTGGTATCATTAAAAAATACTTTTTGAATAATAAATAATTCAAAAATCATTTTCTTAAATGAAACTTTCGGAAGCTATCGCGAGAAAACGCCAAATCTTGCTTAATTTTTAACTGAAATTTTGTCTTTTGGACTTTGAAGAGTTGACAGTCATTTATCTTGTTTCGAAGAGCACGGTGCCAAATTTCGTAAGATCGAGCAAAAATAGGTTTGTACAAAAGACAAACGAACATTCATCTTTACATATATAAAAGTAAAATTTTATGCTACATCATTTACAAACGAGATGGTGGAAACAAATAGATTATGAGTTTGGTGTAGAATAGCTGCATTTGATTTTTATGGTAAAAAATATATCATAAAATACAATAGTGCTTTTTCTAATCCTGCTTTTTTTATGTAGGATTTCTACAAATAGTAAAGGCAAATGTGTGTGTAGATATCTGTTTCTCTGTTAATGTCCTACCGGACAGACAGCTGAGCCTAGAATTACCAAATTTGGAACAAAAGAGGGGGGAAATGTGTGCTCAGAAAGGATTTTCAAAATTAATTTTAGAATTTCATTTAATTAAAAATTAAGAAAGAATTTCGAATTTTTCAGCGATAACTTCTGAAAATACTATAACATAAAAATATTATTATATAATCTTAAATTTCAAAAAATTATTGGAAAAATTATTATCTTTCAAATAATAATTTTTTAAGTTGTTGTGCAATTTCTTTAATTTTCACAATTTTTTAAAAATAATTTTCAAGCATAATTTTCAACAATACTTTACAATGTTGTAATGAAAGTCAAGCTAATTGCATTATTTCATCAAATCCTTATATCTAATGCTTCTTTTTTATTAAAGGAGCTTGATGTAAAAATTTATCTCAATTCTTACGACATAATCTATTCTTGTATTAAAATGCAGCCCATTTTAATTTTTCGCCAGTTTTTTTTCTTTTAGTCCAGTCTTTTTATTTCTTCATTACTTCAAATAAATTTCCTTTTTTTATAGGTTTTCTATATTATTTTGATAGATTTACTTTTCAGCAATGACTTTAAACCCATCTCTTCACTTACAGCAAGATAATCTCCCCTGGAGATTCCCTGTAATCCATTTATTTCTTATAATTGGGCTAAATTTTCACTTTTTAATTAGCTTAATTATATGTAATAATTGTACATTATAATTATGCAAATTTAAATAAAATATCTTTATTGAATTTCGTGTTTTCTAGACTGTTTCAACATTTGAATGTAAAGATTAAATCCTTAATTTCATTAGATACAAAAACATACTGCATCAAAATTTACCTCGATTCTGATGCATTTCCCATCTATTTTTTTCTTCTTGTTTCAATACTAGTTTCTTTCTCAGTCATTTGTAAAAAAATATACCTTCACTTTACTATATATTAAATTAGTTGGTGAATTTGTTGATAAAATTAAATTAAGACATTTAATAAGATGGACGAATCGACTGTTAGACTAGTGTTTAATTCTACAGAAGAGATGTAAAAATAGAGAAATAATAATATAAGCTTACATTAAAATTTTTTTTTTACTTTTTAAGGCTATGCACATTTTACTCTCTGCTGACTCCAATAATATTGAGATCCCTTTACTCTTCTAAAACGTTATAAACATGACCATATAAACGACTCCATACGCATAAAGAAAAGCGTGAGTGTCGCCTATTCATGGATGTCATTTGGTTTCTTCAATGGGCAAAATTTCATTCCCACTCCAGTAACAGATTTAGGCCAGAAAACCGTTTATTTAAAAGACAGACGAATACCCTTGTTTGTCAGCATTTTGACAGTAAAATGAAGCTACAAAAAAAGAAAGAAAATAGCATCTCTCACATTAACCACACCCTTTCTGCACAAAGGGCTGCAATCCCGTCAGTCTTTCCAGGGGCTTCCGAAACTAATAAAAAATCTAAAAGAATATCGCGGCTCGTCTTTGAATCGAAGAGATGCCCTGTTACAATGGTTCGAGGGTTGCTCAAAGGTTTATGGGGTGGTTCCAACGTTCTCAGTACAGTTCCTACGGGCAGTTGTATATTGTGTATGCGTTGTTAGACAGTATTCGATCAGCCGCACAGCTAGTGGTAGAATTCAGACGGCAATAAATCCTCAACGACGGACGTGGAAGGGTCTATTTTATTCACTTGCTCCTGAAATGCTTACTATAGAGAAAGAGTTCTTACTTTTCTTTTTCTCACACTTCCTGGGGACCCAAATTGTTGTACTTTTAAGGGGGCCCACTTGATATCGGGCAAGCTGGAAAACTCGACAGTTCGCCACTGTTTACATTATCGTTTATTTCTCATTCTTTTATGCATGGCTGAGTACCAGAGCCTAAAAATTTCATTCGTTTCGTCAGAATTTTATTATAGTACTGTTACCCACGCCTTCGTGAGCGAAGAATTTGAATTGCTAATTTTTTAAATTAACGAATGTAAATGTTTCGTTATATGTAGAGATGAGAAATTAATAGTTCTGACGGTTGATAATGTATAATTGGACAACTAACAGGAGTGTAATGTACATGTATCTGCTGTTATAGTTAGGTAAATTGTTTATAACTGATAACACGCTTTTTTATACTACGCTTTTTGCTTCACGTTTTTTGCATCGATGTAGAGGTTAAGTAGGCTGGACACACGCGAACATGCCACATATATT
>BGPR01035704.1:0-15843 GCA_013235015.1 Araneus ventricosus | reverse complement strand
CTATATTGAAGCTGTTGAAAAAGTCGCCAAAACAAAATATCGCCAATTTCGTCCTATTTTGAAGCTGTTGAATCCTCGAAACGAGTTTTAAAAAAAGTATCGATTCGGGCTCTGTTGAATGCTCGATTTATCTTTTCAAAGCTTCGGAGATTTTAATTCGCATAATGTTTCGATTCGAATCAGGAGACCCCATCGGTTATTAATAAACTTTCCGATGTAATCTAGCGTTTAAAATTTACTTCCATCAAACCTGTACAAAAGCAGTGTGAAATTTGTTAAACGCTGTTTAACAAGGTGAAGAAGGATCCTGTTCGTAAATAACTCAGATGTAGATGAATCTTAACAAAAGAATATTGGATGGTTTTAAAATTAATAGATTGTATAGCAACAATTTGGATTGTGACCCTCTGACCGGAGTATCGGTTATTCTGACAGAAAAAGGACATGCTAAGTAAACAAGTATTCAAAGGATGTCCAGGATAGAGGGTGACTTTAACAACCGGATTTTAAAATTTTGTAGTATGTGACTGCATTCTCTTTCAAATCTTGTCGAAATATGGAACAGATTTCATATACGGCATCACTGGCGATAATCTTGTGTTGGCGAATTTTGTCGCCTAACCGAACATCGTATCGTTAAGTCGCCAGAACGAAATATCGCCAATTTCGTCCTGTATTGGAGCTGTTGAAAAAAGTCGCCAGAACGAAATATCGCCAATTTCGTCCTATATTGGAGCTGTTGAAAAAAGTGGCCAAAACGAAATATCGCCAATTTCATCCTATATTGAAGCTGTTGAAAAAAGTCGCCAAAACAAAATATCGCCAATTTCGTCCTATATTGAAGCTGTTGAAAAAAGTCGCCAAAACAAAATTATCGCCAGTGATGCCGTTTATCAAAGCTGCACCCAGTCTAAACCCACTGTAGACTTACTCACCATACTCAGCTGTGACTAAAGTTGTTCTATGTGACTAAAGTAGCTCTATGTGACTTTGACCTATGACCTATGCTCTATGACCTTTCTCCATTAAATGAAACTAAACAAACGCAACTCAATTAAGTCGATGGAAAGAACAGCTCAATTAAATCAAAAATTGTTAATAATAATTAATTAAAGACAGTTAATTAATCTTTTACTCAACTGTGACTTTCTGTGACTAAAGTAGCTCTATGTGACTTTGACCTATCACCTATGCTCTATGACCTTTCTCTGTTGAATTCATTAATCTGAATGAATTAAAGGGACACATTACCTTCTCATTTTTTTTTATTTGAAGTATTATTGAAAAAGTTTTGAGGCTTAACAATCATATAAAGTCATCTTGAGGAGAAAAAATCCATTTTTATCTGCTCGTTTAGTAGAAATTTTTCAAAGAAAAATTCTATTTTTTAAAATTTCTACTACTTTTTTAAATATGAATATTTTTGCTTCAAACTTTATTTGCAGATTCACTGAACTATATTACACAAAACTGTGCACGGATTTTAAAATGTATCTAATATTCGCTTAAATTTAGATATTTTACTGAATTATATGGTGAAAAATGGGGAAATTTAACAGTATCTCATTCTATATCTTGCATATAAAAAAAACTAAGCAAGTGAATTCTTATTGCATGCACAGTCTTATCATACGCATCATAATAAAAGTATACAAAAAAAAAATTTGAAATCTCTATCTTAAAAAGGAAAAAAGCCTTAGCATTTTAAAAACATGAAAGTGCAGAAAGGTCTGACATGCAGAAAAAGCCATTTAAAATGTGTTCCATGTTAAAGCCATGTTTTACATTAGCCATCGTAAATAAAAATCTAAATAACTTCTGAAATATTAAACTTACAGATTTGAAATTTTGATACAATAAGTAGAACGATAAGAGCAACAAAATAAGCCAATAAAATGAAAATTGTTGTTTCGGCCATTTTTTGGGTAATGTGTCCCTTAATTATTAATCTGTTAAAATCCAGTTAATATACCGCTCACAACCGATACGTTGACTAAACAGCGCGCATCGGTCGCTGTGACGTCATCAAAATTCTTCGTGATTTCCACCAACTTTGCAACTCGACTGTGACTAAACCATAATTACAAATTCTAAAATTATTTTTGAAATCTTTAAAGTCTATCCTTTTCTGTTAAATGAAACTGAAACCAACTCTCTATGTTATTTGGTCGCGGAGATATAAGCGTTTAAAAATATAAAGAAATGCGTCATAATTTTTTCTGTTCCCGACACACCATTAGACCACTTTGGAGAGACGTAAGTCTACGTCAAAACACTATTCCTTACCGATGAATTTTACTTTCCAAACCCATTTGGTCTCGGCTACATTCTAAAATATTTTTGATTTAGTTTTGCTATCAAAATAGTTTTTACAGAATACTAACCGACTTCGGCGACAAGATATTCTCCCGTGATATTAATGACCTGTTTCTTTGCTTGCAACTTGGATAAATAAATTGCCAAGTTGGTGGTTGTAGATACTGAGGGACTCTGCCGATGTTTCGTTTTGCGATATATAGTCGAAAGTGGAGGATGTTGGGTGGCAAGCGACCATTGACGACATATCTTGGGGTCATAAGATTTCATATGAAATAATAATTATAGATATCGGTCCAGTGGTTGGACTGAGACACTGTCTCGTGGTTTTTCCCCGTATAGAATGTACAATGGAGAAGCATTTTTTTCGATTTCTCTCAGAAATGGAGGGTAGTGGGGAGCAGGCTACCATTGATGACATATATAGGGGTCATATGCTTTCATATGAAATAATAATTATAGATATCGGTCCAGTGGTTGTGGCTGGAGGACTTGTACTCTGGTTTTGCCAATTATTTTAAATAAATAGATGAAACGTCGGAAATTCAGTCCTTCATTTATGAACAAAAATTTAGGACGAGATGGTTTTTCTAATCTAACGTCACGCAGAAGTGTTCCAAATAGACACAAATCATACCAAAAGAATCTCAAAATATTTGAATAGTGGCAGATCCGGATTTCCGCTTTTCTTCATCCTAAGTAAAAACATATTCTGCGCCACCTCTCAAAAAAAGTTTATCTATATTTTTCAATTATTATATAATAGTTTATTTTTGTAACATGTAAACAATCCATTCTTATAATCTTTCAGCCACATTAAAATTTTATTTCTATATTGCACGGAAGGTTATGAAATAATTTTACATTAGCACCCACAAAAAAAGATTCCATCGAATCTTTTGAAATATTTACTAGAATCTGTTTGTTTTTCCGCTTTTTTACGTGAAGAGTCTTGAAGGATCGTTGAATAAGACAGATCTTATTAAATCTATTTTAATGCAAAGAAGTGCAAGGAGAAGATCCACTAAAGGCCACAGAAGTAAAAAAATATCTCAATCAGTATATTTAACACTAGAAGTATGCGCACGGCGTTGCCCGTGGAATCAGGGCTTCAACAAAATGGGAAAAAATACCCACAATGACACGAAAAAGTTTTGCAAACAAAATCAAAACAAAAGATACACATTATTGATTTTCGACAATGTCACGAATGTAATGATGTTACCGGAAGGAATCAGATTGTAGAAAGCATATTACGTCACCTCCTGCGAGGAAGGTCACCACCAGCCAATGAAATTGCAACAATGCGTTCTGGGATGGTCCGGAGAAACTAGCAAAAACACTATTTGAACTGATCAGGGAAAAATTAATTTTAAAAAACGGAATAAGATATTTTAACCGTTCTTGTTTTGAATCCGACAGAAACGTTTCAGTTATAAGCTGAAAAAAAAATGGAAATTATAGAGTTGCTAGAACGTCAGATGCGAGAATTTGAAAAACTCCTGATCAAAAATTACCATAAAAGGGACTATTATTTAAAAATTTCTCAAAATTTAGTAAATTGCGTTAGAAATTCAAATCAAACTTCATTAGAACGAAAATTGTTTGTTCTATCTGTTGGTACATTTATTGTTTTTCAACGATCATTAGAAAAAATACTAAACGTGCCAAAAATAACCCAAAACAACACAAAACATTAAATAATAAATTTTCCATATTGAATTTTAAAATTCCGGCTTCGAGGTGCATTGAGTCACCATTACGACTACCTGTGTGCCAAATGTCATGGCTGTAAGTGCGATAGACTCGTCTGGACATCGCACACACACACGCAAACATTGACTTTTATAAGTATAGATAACGAAAGTAAATTTAAAAATTTATGCCATCACTTTATATTGCTTTTTCAAAGCACTACGTAAAAATTCGTAAATATACAGCACAAAAATATGCGTAACGAACGTAAATATACAGTGAACAAAAAGGGGAATCTATGGGAAACGAAGGGGCTTTATTGAAAAGTTAACTTCAAGTACAGTTGGAGAGAAGACTGAAATATGCAAGTGACAGGCGGCTGACAAGAAAACCCCAGTCTTTAGTGGTGGTGGTGGGATATCTGCTGTCATATAAATTTAAAGAAATTCTTTCGTCGTAAGAATTAATTCCACTTGAATTATTTTGTACATTTCAACCTGCGATGAAAGACGCAAGAACTTAGTTCACCACATCGATGTCATTATGTCAAATGGTAGTAATGACACAAAAGTAGCAAAGAGAAATCTGTTGCTTTTCCCATTATTAATTAAAAATTGTCTCTCTATCCATGTCATTTTGTCGCCTAAGCAAATCTACTGAAACATTTTTCAATTTTATTATCGAACGAAATTAAAGGGTAAAACTGCAAACAAAATCAGAAAATAAAATTAAAAATAAAAACTACCAGCATACCATGATTATTGATAGCTGCAAATTGTCACTCTTTCCGAAACTTCGGGAACACAAAATTATTGACGATCCGATACATTTACACTTCGTAGAAACATCAATATTCGGTACCTCCAAGAAGATTTCTAGAAAAATCCGCAATTACTCAAAAAGAAATAAAATATGAGTGGTTGCTGTAAAGATATCTATTGATTGTGGGGATTTCTGCTAGTTCTGAAAGCGGCAGGATATTTAATTTGTCATCGATTTTTTTTAATCGATTGAAATGTATTCCTGATGTATTTACAACTTTTTAATCGTCTAGAATCGGTGCTGGGAATTCTGGGAGTATTCGTGGAATAAACTTGGAACCTTTCAATGTGAATCGAGGAGAATGTATATGTTAAAACCCAGCACTTTATAAAACCCTCTTTTAACTGAAAAAAGCGCATCATTGCAAGGATTTTAATTGGAACCTCTCTGTCTTTGCATGTTTTCGAAAACTTTTTAACGAACCATCAAAATTTCATTAATAATAAAACTCTCATTGCTTTAAATTATTACCACATATATTTTCTAAAACCACATGATAATTAATATGAATTGCTTTGAAGCACCCAAGAGTGGAAAATGGTTATTTTTCATACTTACTTCCACTACACTATGAGGTTTACTTTCTTTACTCTCATATACCATTGATAAAGATAATTTAGTTTCGACTATCATTATTTTTTCTTCAGCAGGTACTGTTTAGGAAAACAAAATCTACTTGATATTCATTAGGTTTTTCGTCAAGAAAGTCTTATTTGTCTGCATCAAGTATCTTCGAATGACTCGTAATTCGTTAAACCAGTTCTCATGATTAGCTGTGTATTAATTACCATTCACCATTATTCATAGACAACGTTTGGAAATTGTCTGAAATCTCTTATGAAGCTATGCGTATCGAATTCACCCCAACTTAGCTCAAAGCTGTTCGGTGTATCTGAGTGACGGTCGCTGCAATAACTCGAGTGCTGAAGCCGGAATCCTAATTGCCATGGTCACGGCCCTGCCCTATCACGCACTATCACTTGCAGAGGTCAAGCCCAAGCCATTATTGCACCCAGGTCCAGGAGCGAGAATCTGATTACTTTTACGACAGCTTCTCCTCCACTTACTCTTAAGCGTACCATGAACCTATGCATTCAGTATTCATAAGGATACTCCGCCTTGCCTAAGCATCTGAAGAGAAGAACTGACCATCTATCAATAAACTGTCCACATATCACTCAAAGAAAAATCACTTAAGGCACATGAAGTGACTTAGATAGAACGGCGGCTACAATTTTTTAAGGTCCAGTTTTTGCCTTCAGATGAACTGTCGAGTCCAGTAAAGAAAGTTTTGAGGAAAGTATTCTGTGGCAACAGCGAGCATCGCGCTTTTTGCGCTTGCGCCGAACTGATTCCAGCTACATATATAAGAAGCAAGGACAGAAGCCACTCTCTCTCTCGCTCTGCACCTGTCAACTTCCAGTCAACGAACTGTTGACCAGTTTTGTTACTTTAAGTTAATTTAAATAAAGCGATTAAAAAACAGAATTATGTTTGACAAAAATAAAAGTTGTTTTCTTAAATTTAAATGTTAACTTTCTTCGTATTCATCGAGTCTAGTTGAAATAATAGTGATGCTGGTTAGATATTTAGCTGCACCATGGTGAGTGCTTGAATCTTTTACTCGCCTCATCGGAACTTAATGACACTCGCTATATTAGTGACCACCCTCGCTATAATTCCTTCTTATTGGCATCAAAATTAGGTCATCCATATACCATATGGCTAACTGTTCCCTGGCCCATCACAGTCGAATGACTATAAAGCTATCCATATGTGAACTGTGAATCAAGCAAAATATATCCCATCACAAGCGTTTCATGCTTCGAACCATCACACGAAACCACATCGCATCATCGGCAATTGGACCATTAATCAGCCAACACCATCATTTTTAAGCCTCGAGGGAAACCGAGCACCAGCATACTATTTCAGACAACTTTACATCCTCGTATTTGAGGCGTCCCCAGGAGAGCAATAAAATTTGCAATGACAAGATTTAAATCCCACCGAAACCGAAGCCACAAGGTAAGTAGATGAGATGCCATGAAGCAAACCATCTAGCAAGAAGGCCCCCATAGGAAATCACAGACAGCCAAAAGGACAAGAACCGAGGGCCAGCTGCTGGCTCTTTCACACCAAGGTTCTCGGAGTGTCAAACGGAAAAAATGTCATAAACACTAAAACTAAAGATATACTCTTACCCACCCAATGGCCAAGTGATCGTCAACCCAACCGGCTTCCTCAAAATGAGAATTTAGACAAAACAGGGCAAAAGAAGAACTTATGAAATGTAAAATGAAAATGTACAGTTGACTAACAAAAAGGAAAAATAAAACGAAAAAAATATAAAAAAATAAAATAAAGTAAAAAATAAATTAAATAATAAATTAGTATCTTATAAAGTAATAAGTAAATGTGAAAGAAAATATTAGATATCATCTAGTTCCTTTGTCAAGATTTGTCCCAAAATCTGAATGACAGAGTTCCTGACAAGTTCAATACAATAAAATTGGTAATAATAACTAGTAATCTGACCTGTCCTTACGGACATACAAAAATCGAGCCACTGACAGTTCCGAAGAACGCCAGCAAATTCGAGTACAAAATTTCTTCATAAAGTACAGTGCTTCATAGGAAAAAAGTTAAAATAACCAACACAATTTCTCACAATTTCAAATTCCTATACGCACTTTCAAACATTTCTGAACACAAAATCTTGATTAATTACCAAATAACATAAATTAAAATACAATCATAAGGAAAATAAATCGAAAAAAAAGAAAGCTTATATATATACAGGGAACCACAAATTAAAACCTAAACATGCAACATACTGCATCACAAGAAAAAGGCTAAATCAACCTATACACAATTTCTTATCACAGTTTCAAATTTTCCTATACATAATTTCAATCTGTCCAATACACAATTTTTTCAATAATAACTAAATCACATTAAAATAAATAATAATAATAAAGGAAATAATACGAAGAGAAAATGAAAAGAATATAGGAAGCCACAAATTAAAACGGTACCAAACAACAAATCAAAAATAAACAAACAACACAGTTGCGGCTAGTAAACAGGTACGAGTATTTACAACAAAAAATAGTTAAAACCTAAAAAAAAATGACACATTAAGAAAAATTTCAATGTAGTTATGTTTACAACACATTACTAGTAGGAAATCCTTCACCCTTCCTGTCAAGAATTAGAATTGTCGAAAGGTTTTATGCCAAAAAGATTTTTTCAGCCTCCGGAAAGAATACAAAACGCTGAAAAGTGATATCAAGGAGCAAGAAAAATAATCCCACAGATATTTAAAACCCGAATTAATTATGTAAAACAAGAAATATATAAAATACATATACGAACAAACTTTCATTAAGGATGCAGAAATTGTTCTATAGCAGTATCATTCACAGCATCAAAACTGAACAGTTGTCCACTTATGACGAAAATAATTAGCAGTGGAATTCATTATTTCGTTATGAAGTGCTGAGTAGTTCATAGCGCAATAATGGAATCCTTTTGGTTGGCAACTAAATAAACTGTTTCCTTCTTGTCAAGAATTCGAAGACAACGCAATTCTGTAAAACCTACTTTCCAGTCAAGATAATTTTATAGCTGGAAAAGCATTTTCACAACGCTGAAAGAAAAAATGCGCAGTTATTTTAAAGCGCAAATTAATCATAGAATGGAGGAATAAAACTAATATTTTGAAAAACCTCATTACTATCTCTTTAGCTATTTCGAATCAATATGTCTGCAGTCAAAGAAAATGTAAATGTTAGGTATCATCTAGTTCCTTTATCAAGATTTGCTCCACAATCTGATTGACAGAATACCTGACAATAAAATACAATAAAAATTCAATACAATAAAATTGGTAAAAAATTCAATGCAGTCATGTTTACAACACATTACTAGTAAGAAATCCTTCTCCCTTTCTGTCAAGAATTAGAAATCGCAAAAGGCTGCATGCTAAAAAACATTTTCTGCCCTAGAATGAATACAAAAAGCCTGAGAAATAATGTCAAGAAGAAAGAAAAATAATTCCACAAACATTTTAAAACCTGAATTAATTATGTAAAACAAGAAACATATAAAATACATATACGAACAAACTTTTATTAAGGATGCAGAAATTGTTCTATAGCAATATCAGTCACAGCAAAAAAACTAAACAGTTGTCCACTTATTACGAAAATAATTAGTTATTTCATTACGAAGTGCTGCGTTGTTCAGAGCGCAATAATGGAATTCTTTTGGTCGCCAACTAAAGCAATTGTTTTACTTTTATCAAGATAGGGCAATTCTGTAAAACCTACTTTCAGTCAAGAGATTTTTGTGGTTGGAAAAGCATTTTCAAGCTAAAATATTCGATTTGATTTGATTTGGTTCATGGGCACAAATGCCAATTCGTCCATACTGAGCAAACCTTCCTTGATTTCAAATCGCATATAAAAATTTTAAAAATATTGCAACTGTTAAAACTAAATCATTTTAATTAGTTGAACTTCACTTAAAAAAGAAAAGACATTGACACGAGGATCACGATGCTAGAAGAAAAAATGAGCAGTTATTTTAAAGCCCAAATGAATCATGGAATAGAGGAATAAAATTAAAATTTTGAAAACCCTCGTTATTATCCCCTTAATTATATCAAACCAATAAGTGTGCAATATACAGACGCATTTGGCCCTTCTTATCGGAGACAAGAATCAGCATTCTTTGGAATTGCTTAGTAATGATGGTATATTAGAAGTGACTGGATGCCTAGCTATAAAAGTTATTTAAAATATATTACGGTGGCACTTGTTTTGCCTTTATAATTAATTGCTTTACAAATTACAAATAGATTTTGTTCCTTACACTTGCGATAATTGCTCCTTTTTCTACAGGAAAAAAAGGCAACGCAATTACAAGAAATTTATGATAGCAATTTACTTTCTAACATCTGTAGTCGCGACGACTTCTTTTGCTGAAAAGCTGTAAAAGTGAAGAATGACTGATACATGCTTGTATGTTCCATTTTGAAAACTGTTTCTGAAAATAATTTATCGGTTATTTTTTTTCTACGTTTTAGGATTCAGCATCTTTTAACTGCTTTTCTTGCGCCAATATATGCATCTGGAAGTCAACATAAATTGCAGCTGTGTAATTAATCTCCCAAAAAGTAATTTCGAAGTTCGCAACAACGCTTTAATTTAAGATAGTGTAAACGATATTTTTTTGAAGAATAAGAAAATAAAAAAATGAATTAACTTCCATAGTCCAAGTAACATTATATATAGGACAACACCCGTTATAGATCATGAAAAACCATATTTTTTAATTACTTTTTTACTCTCCTCCAAGAAGAAGAAGAAAAGAACTTTTTCACTTTAATTACACAATAGATTGATTTTGCAATCTGTCTTTTCTTTGACAAGAAAGTCAGCAGAAAAAATTCTCTTTCGATATCCAAGAATATGCTTTGGGCGATTTTTTTCGATTCAGAAATCTTTAATGAAAATTCTATTTCTTGATCGAGATTTTCCTTAATTGTCTTCGAGGTCTTCGATCAATCTTCTGTTTAATTCTCAAAACGAAAATGATTAACTTTGAGATAAATACTTTTTCATGAAAAAGGTACTAAAATGAAAATTTAAACTAAGATTTACTGTTTTAATAAGTTTCTTGTTTACTTCTTGTTTATTGCGTTTGTTTTTAGATGGCTATTCATTGTATGCTTTCAATGAAATTTAAACTCAGAAACAAATTATTGTCAGTTCTATATTTTTGAGATCTCATCCATTTAACTTTAAATACATTTGTTTCAAAACTTAAATTTTCACTTTCCTTTCTAAAGTGTTTTTAAAAACGAGTAGTTGTTCAAACTTATTAGTTTTTACAACTTTTGAAAGGTGCAATCCTGAATTCCTTTAACAAGAATTTTCATTCATATTTATATAAATAAATCGAGTAATTGTCCATCACAGAATGAATGCACCCGTTCTGCAAAATTAAATTAATCTTAAAAACTTTACATGATTAATTTAAATGTTTAATTTTAAAAAATTGTTATTAAATAAAAAATATAATTAATTAATTAAAAGAAGGATAAGATTAATTAATTAAATTAAACAAATTAAATTTATTTATTTAATTCCATTACACAAGAACTGGTTCTTAAGAATTGAACTTATTAAATTAATTAATTAATTAAGAATTAAAAAATAAAATAAAAAATGATTCATGCTTAATTTTTTTTAAAAACTCTTGAACACGTCTAATTTCTTAAATGAGAAAAGATAAAAATATCTTTCTAAACTTACAAAGACCTGATACTTTATTCCTAAGCATATGAAAGGATAGCGTCAAAGATATAAAACCACACTTTCTTTCACCAAAAGACAAAAAACTTTATTTTACAAGAGTGTTTCAACTTCAAAAAATTATCGAAGAGTGTAAGAATTGGAAAAATATAGATTCTAAATATTCATTCCCTCTCCAAGTACTCAAATCGTTTACGCAAGCAAACTGGTTAAACTAAAGCTGGACATTCATCAGTACTCTATTCCATTCCATTTGTCCAACAACTGGTTTGTATTCCACTCATTCCAGTCGAAAAATTTAGGCAAGTCATTCACGCATGTTCCAAATTTTGTTTTGATACACCTTATTTGAGAAGGTTCGAAGTCCCAGACTTACTCCCACTCACACTCCTTCTCCCCCACACGGGGGATTTCCTCGTTTACTTTCAACATGACTTAGCCTCTTCCCGGAGTCCCAATCTAGGCAGCGGTTTTGTTTTCCCGCTATCCACGCAGCGAGTTGTCAAAAGGCCACATGGCCATCCCAGTCTGATTTCAAACTATTCGGAATTCCATCAGTGCAATCCATTTCGCGCCAATTTTCATCGGTTTCTCACATTAACGAAAGGTTTTCCCTCCGCGTGTTCCAAAAATCGTGGAATTGAACAGCGGTGAATGTCCCGCATAAAATGGTATCATGCGGGCTGGTAACAAAGCAAGGATCACTGGAGCAAACCAGTTTTGTTTCGTTACTGACCTCAGTTGGAATACATAACTCAAGAATATCGCTATAAAAGAAACGAGGATAATGCGTATGAAAGAGCATAAAATCAATCAACAAGAAAAAATAGAACAAATTTAAAAAAGGAATAAAAATTTAAACATTAAACTAGAACAAAAAAATATTTTAATTAATACACAATAAAATTTAAAGAGTAAAATTTAGGAAAAAATAGATAAAATGGAGACAATGTTTAAACAGCGAGCAACTGCAGGAGCAAAACAAAAAACAGAGAACAGTGAAAATCAAGATCACACAGAGATAGCCAAAAATAAATAAAGAAAGAAAGAAAAATAAACTCAGAGTGAATTGAATACAACTAAAGATAAAAAAGGAATCCATTCTAGTCCACTTTTTCAAGGGCTAAGAACTATTCGAAGTGGATTCAAAATAATATTTGGGAAATTTTCTGTAAGAAGCTATCATTACGCCAAACACAGCTTCTCATAGCCCGAACTCTCCAAACAAAGGACCAATGAGAAAAGTACCTAAAAGCAAAAAATCAAAGGAAAAAGGAGCTAATACAAACATCAAAACTCTAAGAAGATGATTAAAAATATTAGCCATCCAGCTCTATTAATAAGCCTTCTTAAATAAAAAATGTTACCCTATGATCAAAATTGAAAGATGAGAAAAACCTTTATGTGACCACTAACCCACGCTAACAAGAAGAAGTAGTTATTAAAGAAAACGCTAGTCCCTAACGCCATCAATATTTGCAGAAGAGGCAGAGACAGGAATTTCTTGTAGGGGAATGAAAACAATTCAGACATATTAAGAAAAAAATGATGCATGAAACTTGATGAATGAACGTATGAAAAGATATATGAATACCACATGCAAAATATATCAGAAAGTCTAAAGTGACATTTTTTCTGTTTGCTTTGAATTTATGAATAGAACGACGAAAGTATAAAAATATTATAGCTCTGAAACAGAGGAAATAACTTCTTCCTCGCAGTTTTGCGTTTATTCTGGAAATTGACTATGTGGGAAATGCTGCAGTTTTTTCCCAGTTTAAAACCTTAAATACACTTCCAAGATTAAAATTCTCTATTCAAAATCATAACATTTTGTGCTTTGGATGCAGTATTCAGATCCGACTTTAAATTGAACTCGGTTTTGTTCACGCATATCTGAAAAAGTTTTATATATTTTATAGAACCATAGAAATTACTTTAAATGGCTCTTGATATTTTGGGATGCAGAAAAGTTGATTCAGAATTAAAGTCTATGTCATCAACTGAATTTGTCAGTCTGCTATTATAGGGATAATAGACATATTTATTCAGGAGAATTCCTGAGTTGTTGGACGTTCGTTTGTTGGGGCTACAGATACGTAGAACACTATCAAACGCATTCAAAACTTAAAAACAAAATTAACCTTAACTTTTTTCACGAAATATAAACTGACTTCATTTACGAACACTGACATAACATACAAATATCAAAAAATTATGATACGAAAAATATACCAAACTTCGTTTTTTTCCTGAAAGTATATACTGAAGTTCTGAACACATTAAAATAGTGTATTGTCATCGAGAACATACAAATGTAGAAAATTTCTAAACTCTATCCCATATGGAATAGGGTGAAAAATTGGCTAAAAAATGATTTTCTTACAAACTTGAATTAAGGGAAGTTAAATAAAACTGCTTAAAACACTTTTATTTACCTTGGTGTTTGTTTCAGGTTGTTTAAAAACAGGATCAAAATTAAATATAAAACTAGCTCAAACCGGAGAAGTAAGTAAACATAAAAAAGTAATAAAATTATGTATTTAAGCTGGCATTAAAGTACAGCGTATTTATTTTATTTGAAAAAAGAAAAAGATTTAGAATGACACAAAAATCACCAAAAATAATAGTTTTCGATCCCAAAATTATTTTTCGGTACATGTGAAGCAATAATTATTCTTTGAATGTCAACATAAAGGCACATTAATGAAAGTTTATAAACTTAAACGTAGCATCGAATTTTAAATAAAATTGTAACTTCTTACACATTGAACATCCTATTTGAGCCACATGTACTGCTATGACACGTAAGTACTCAGTATTCAGAAGGATACTCCGCCCTGCCTAATCATCCGGAGACAACAACCGACTATCGATTTATAAACTGACAACGTATCATTCAAAGACCATGACCATACCCACGTCCACAAACTCTCCCATTGGGTTTAGAGTCTACAAGCATGGATGGGGAAAGGTCAAACCCAGCACCAAAGAGCCCTCGGAGTCCCTCCACAGACCCCCATAACAGCATTTATTAAACATACTAGAAAATCACCCGTCATGGTTTGACGGGTGCAAATTGCCTCTTCATTGGAGAGATTTCCCTTCAGATTTGACGTGTTTAAATAGATATATATATGCGAAAGAAATGTTTAACATTGATTGAAAACAAAATAAACATACGTTTAATGACAGGAAATATTTTTTTATTTACATATTTCTCTATTCAAAAAACCCTCTTGGTAAACAACATTCCGTGTGAAGTATTTTTCGTTGTTTAATAATTTTCCTTGCACTTCAGATGTCTTTGTGTAAATTTTAAAGCGATTGGGAATCCTAGACCTTGAAAGTGCATTATAGAGCTGTCCATGTGAAGAGACAGGCAGGCTCATCTAGGTAAATTCCAACAGGATCGAAAATTTGCCCCTGCGATTTGTTGATAGTCATCGTGTAAGCTGGAATTAACGGGAACTGGCGGCGGTTGGGAAAGAATGGTAGATTCACGTCACTGGTGGCTAATTTAATTCTTGGCAAGAAAACAACATCGCCACGATTGCATTCAGATGCAATTTGGCATCAAAACTATATCACGCGCATGATATACCACTGACGTAATTTACTACTTTCTATTTAAAAACGGAAATTAATTCGAAATATAGGATTAATATAATTTAAAATTTCTCGGGAACTATTGATCATGGCGAGATAAATTTTATATCAATCGATAGCAAATTTTATTTCAGTATTTTAGAGCTATTAAATTTGAAATTAGAACTACAATTACTCTTTTAAATTTAAAATTACTGAAATCTAGGTTCTCTAACAATGAAATAATGCTGTTTAACGTCTCGCAGTGCTATGGCACGAGTTTTATTGTTGGTGAGGTCAGAGCGTTACCGGAGTATCTGGGCTATTATATTAGTAATTAAACAACATTCCAAATACAAGTAGCCGAAAGCAAAATCAGTAGCAACACAACAAAAGAAACTAAACACGAAAAGCACAGACGGGTGCAACAAAACATAAAAACAAGATTAATAAACATATCATTCAAAGAAAAATCACTTAAGGTACATGAAGTGACTTAGAACGTCTCGCAGTGCTATGGCGCGAGTTTTATTGTTGGTGACGTCAGAGCGTTACAGGAGTATCTGGGCTATTATATTAGTAATTAAACAGCATTCCAAATACACCTTCCCATTTGGAAGGTATAAGGCGTTTAGTTGTTTGCAAGTAGCCGAAAGCAAAATCAGTAGCAACACAAAAAAGAAACTAAACACGAAAAGTACAGACGGGTGCAACAAAATATAAAAACAAGATTAACAAACATATCATTCAAAGAAAAATCACTTAAGGCACATGAAGTGACTTAGAACAGCGGCAACTATTTTTGCAAGTCCAGTTTTCGCCTTCAGATGAACTGCCAAGTGAAAGAAAGTTTTGAGGAAAGCACTCCTTCCTAGATGGCATCAAAATTTGGGCATCCACATTCTGGGTGAATAACTGTTCCCTGGTCCAAGCCATAGTCACATTCCGCGACTTCCTAAAATATTAATTTTGGTAGATTGGAAAGTATCCATGCGCAGTTAAGATTTGGTTGATAAAAAGCACCATGACATCTTCTATTATTCAGACAGATATAAATACGAAATAAGGGAAGTTTTGAATGTGAAAGAGTTGAAAATAC
>BGPR01035703.1:0-15843 GCA_013235015.1 Araneus ventricosus | reverse complement strand
AATACTGTAGAACACCGGATAACCGAAATAAAGGAGGGGGGGGGGGGCTCGGATACGATTTTTTCGGTTAATGGATATTAACAATATTAATTACGATATTGTTTACCTGTGCTTGACGAAGAGTTAACTTTATTAAAGGTTATAAGTATAGTCTACAAAAAGAGTTTTAAATTCGTTTTACTCTCAAAACATTAGAATTCACTCTCAAAACATCAGAATTCATGCTGTAATTAGATACAAAATCTTAATAGATGTCCATGGCTTAAATTTTAATTTTAGCATGCTAAAATTAAACACTGACCTTTTTGGGAAGGCTTAAAAGAAAAAAAGTGGTGATATTCCGTAATATCTTAAATTGTGTGCAATTAATATGTGTTTAGATTCAAAACACGACAAAGATCATCGCAACAGAATGTATCAACAATGGTTTGCTAAATTTCGTATTACAGATACGTCATGTTATAGTAAACGCACAAGTAGGCTGGTGTTGACGATCAGATCTAGATGGTAATTGAAACTAATTCTGATATACGACACGACATTACACAAATAGTCAAGATACAGTACAACGTCTCAAATCCGGACGTCCAAAATCCGGAATGATCCAAAATCCGGACCTTTTTCATTCCGTAAACCCTTCTAAAAAAAAAAAACACACACACACAATCCTAACTTTTATCTAACACATCGGCGCCCAGAATCAGCATAAACTGGTCGTAACCATCTGGGGAGGGAAAGGATTTAACCACATGCGCAACGATGTGCGATGAAGGTATCGCGGGGGGGGGGGGGGTTTTTTAAAAATTTGGGGTGTTACAATACCTTCCTCCTTCCCCTCTCTAGCACGCAAAATGAACTAGTCCAGCATATAAGAAATGTTAACAAATAAGATGCGCGCGCAACTTCCTCCCCTTCTGGCTGGCACAGGATTTGCCCAGAACGAATGAACGCGGTTGTCTTTAATTCCGAACTAGCCCTCGCGAATGTTCAACTTCTCTTATCCGAGTTGATATATTTTGCTTGATGAACGATTCCAACATTTTATTTAGCTTTTTAATTTTTATTATTAATATTATTAAATATCTTCTGGTTTATATCGTTCATTGTCAATATGCCGAAGCGTGCTTTGAGTTCTACTGTAGCCAGCGGAACAAAAAGAAAACACGCGACTCTCAAGGACTAGAGATCACCTGATCAAAAGTTGGAAAGTGCACAGCTGTTGCAAAATTATCGAAGAGTGGGCTAGGATGAGTACTCAAGTCAAGAGGACAGAAATTGCCGAAGATGACGCCTTTGAAGTACATTGCGACGATAAAGCCCCGACAGGTATGTCACTCACCGATGCCGAAACCTCGCGTGTTTTGTTGATGAACTCCAACACTTCGGTATCCGATAGCGAGGAGAGCGAAGAAGAAACGCAAGCGGAAGATAAAATGCCAGCTTAGTGGAAGTGTTGAACACCGCAATAAAAGGACTTGAGCAAAGAGACTTTATTTCGGAGTCGGACATAATGGCGATACATAAAATAAAAGAGAAGTTACTGAATCAAAAACCAAAACTAATGAAGCAACTCACTTTAAATGAAATGTTTTGTAAAAATGTTAAAATTAAAAAGAAATAATATTAATTATGTTTATAAATCAAAGAAAACAAGTAATAAATACGTTTAAAAAAATTTAAATTGAATTATGTGTTTTATGATGTTAAAATCTCTTCTTAATATGGAAATGATCTAAGATCCGGAATTATCCCAAATCCGGAATTGCCGAAGTCCCGACGATTCCGGATTTGCGACGTTGTACTGTATATCAATCAAACCGTTGTAAACACTTTACACAGACTTGTTTGAAGTCTGGGAATGGTATTTCGGTATTTAATGCCTAAAATAAGGATGATTAACTCTAAGTTTACCGACATTTCTTATTTACCTATCTCTACCGACACGAACTCGGATTATTGCTGTGGAACGTAAAAAATTTGTTTGTGTAAGTTCATTTTTCTTGAAAAATTATTCTACAACTTCTTACATCTTTGTAGGTAGTTTATTAACCATCGAAATCAAGAAACGTCAAAAAGATGCACCGCCTAGAATGGCGACTGAGAGTCACCTCTTGAGTGCAAAGGGTTAACTTCCGTAAAGAAACTGTGGTATATTTTGCAGTGCCAGGAAAAATTGTCTACTATGTGCTGCTGCCACAA
The DNA here is from genome assembly GCA_013235015.1 of Araneus ventricosus. Classification (NCBI taxonomy): domain Eukaryota; kingdom Metazoa; phylum Arthropoda; class Arachnida; order Araneae; family Araneidae; genus Araneus; species Araneus ventricosus. The sequence goes on along the minus strand of BGPR01035703.1, from coordinate 13,644 downwards.
AATCAGATTCCTCTAAATAATTCAAGCAAACAATAGATGAAACTGAATTGTTCAAAGGCATCTAATTTTTATATGGGTACAGTCATCCGGAAAATAATGTTGAAGTTTGGCTGACTAGTTTTATCACACGCGTCATTTTCACCTGATTTGCCACCATCGGATTTCTATTTTTGATATAAATTTTATTGGTGAAAAAAAAGCCTGATACTTTTAGAGCACTACAAAATAAAATTTGAATAGTTTTTCGTGCTGAAAACGGAGTGTTTCTTCCTCTTAACTGATTCCTCTCTCTCTCGGAGATATGAGTTCTTACATTGTTTATAGATGATGACAAATTATTGGATAAAACAATTTTTATTGTATAAAATTTATTGAAATTATTTTTTATACAGCCTAAAAATGTCAAATTACTTTTTTTCTGAAATATATTAGACATCAATCCTTCATTTCCTTTTAAGTTGTTGGCTATGTTTGAAATTTCTCATATTTTGGACATTTTTAAGTTATGGATGGTGCAAAATATTAATAAGTACAATCCCGATTAACCGAATTACCCATTAATTTTAATTTTAGCGTTCTAAAATTAATCACTGACTTTCTTGGGGAAGCTTAGAAGAAAAAGGTAGGGATATCGTTTCCTTCGCAATTATTTTCGTGCAGTACAGTACGTATTTTTTTGGGTTTGCGATTTCGGATAATCCGCGTTCCGGTTAACCCGAGTTCAGTTAACCTGGGTTTTACTGTAATAATAAAGACAATAGAAGCATCCAGAATTAAAGAGCATGCAGTTCTTTTAGGCCTGAGTAAAAAGTAAAATAAAACGATTTTTTTATAGTGCCTGATGACTTCTCAAACTTCTGTTTTTCTGCGAAACCTTAATGTTTTTAAAGATTGTATCGCTTCTAAAAGTAGATGAAGGAAAATTTCTCAGAATTGAATCGTGAACAAAATTACTTTTTTCCCCTATGTTTCGCGATCTAATTCTTTTTTTACTTTTTTTCATGCCACAATCTGATCTGTGAAATGGAAGTAGGGACATTAAAACCCAGCGTAAAATGGGGTGGATAGCTGTGGCGAAACTACAACTTTTGCCGCCCGGGGCGAACTTACGACGTGCCACCCAATCTTTACAAGATTCATAGGGCACATAAACCTCAAAATAAAATAATAATAAATTCCAGGGCAAAAAGATTTTATTAATAACGTAGTTCGTCGTTTTGACGCGCTCGACCTATGCAGATAGGTTGCGAAACCGCGCGTTCACCACCAGTCTTCCTTACACATATGGGCAACTTACCGACAAAAGGCGAAAAATACGAATTAATTACTGTTCAGCAACGAATTCCGAGACTACCACTTTTGGACGATTTTACACCGGAAAGGGGCGTCAGGCAACACGTCATATGCACGCATTTCCGGAGCTCTTTGTTAGATTACGCTCAATGTAAACATTACCCTTCCATTCTCCACTTTCCCCCTATTTTGATGAAAATAACTTCGCCCGACGCATGCGCAAAAGCGTGGAGGGTTTCCGAATCCGTAGCTAAACAATACACTCTGTGGCGAATATCAAGCCTCATGGCTTATGTAAACAAAAACATTTTAACTTTATAGACTTTTCTCACATGAAAATAAGAATCATAAAGAATGCTGCAATACTTTCGATAATTTAATAAAAAACACAATGAAATAACTAGCCAAAAAATGTTTTCGACTGCGTCAACGCTACAAGTACGAGTGGGATGACTATAAAAGTGGAAAAATTGTTTAGCCTGTCAAGCCAGAAAGCAATGTTGTCACGGTTTTTTTTAAAAGATAGATTAAGAACAAACAACTGTAGTGATTTTAAATAAAATCAAGAATTCTGCTTTAGCTCTTGGGTAGGCCGCAGCCCCATAGCCCCCCCCCTCGGATTCGCCACTGAATACACTACTTAGTTTTTCAATGAACACACTGATTGAGGTAGCGCCTCTGCTTTCCTCCGTTATAAAACTTTTTTCCTGAATGTCTGAATTTGTCGCCCCTTTCCAAGCGGCGTCCGGGTGGACTGCCCCCTCTCGCTACGCCACTGGTGGATAGAAATGTAACTTTTCAAATGTCTCTTCAATCGCATCAAAACACAAATGCAGTTGTTACGTTTTTATGCACTTTTATTTAATTTGACTCGATTCATGTTTGTAAATATGGAATTTTGTAATTTGGTTGTTCATTCGCTTTCTAATGTGCTAGAGTTTTGAAATTTTGTACACTAGTGTACTGTTTAGCAATGGATTCCGAGACTACCACTTTTGGACGATTTTACACCGGAAAGGGGTGTCAGGCAATGAGTCATATGAGGGCATTTCCGGAGTTATTTGTTAGATCACGCTCAGAAAAATGTAAACATCGCCCTTCCATTCTTCACTTCCCTCTATTTTGATGAAAATAAATCCGCCCGGCGCATGCGCAAAAGCGCGGAGGGTTTCCGAATCCGTAGCTAAACAATATTCTCGATGACAATGCACTGTTTGCATATTTGAGAACTTAATTTAATGAATCAATTACCTGATAATTAAATTTTGATTCCCTATCTGTGGTATTGTGCTTTTGTGGTGATACGCAACACGCATCTATCTAATAACTATACTACGTATTAACGAAGACTAACAAATACTTAACGAACACATCACGACCACTGAGACTAACGATAACAATAAAACTAACTGATACTTCGCAAAAAATGACAATATTTATAGCACTGAAGGAAGTGGAAGTTGTAGTGAAGGTTGTTACACTAGCTTCAGCTGCCGTACGGGAATAGACGCCGACCTGTTTCCATAGTGGCTAACGATACGATCGCCATAGTATCGCCTGATGCTGAATTTGTTTAAAAAAAATTAATATCTCGTAATATTTATCAGAATGAATTAGAAATTATAGGCTAAAAAGTATAAAAGCATAAAAAATGAAAAGAATTTTACATTTTCGTTCAATAAAACTGTGTTTTTAAAAACACAGTTTTATAACTTGATTTGTTCTCAAATAAGAAAAGAATCTAACTGAGAAACGACGATATGTTAGGTTATCAACTTTGTGAACTATTCTATTCTACGTAAAACAGCTTTTGATTTATAATGTTTTTTGTTTGATTAGAACTTTACATACTTATACCAATCTAATTACGATATTTTTTTTAATAAATTTACAACATCCCATAATCAGTGTAATTTTTAACCGCTTAACAGACGTGCCCGTCAATCGAATTATCGCATTTTAGGCTTATAAATTACAATTTAATCATTAATTAGCTTTACTTAATTTTTGTGCCAAATTATAGAGTACATAAATATTTAAAGTATTCTATGTCTTCTTAGATGAATGAAAACGACACAGCCCCTTTCCGAAACTTCCCTGATAGCACGGCGGCGATGGCTAATCTATTAAACGTAATGCAAGTTAATATTTCTGTAAGTGTAACATAACTGAGTAACTAACAATGTCTAAACCCTAAATCTCTCTCTTGTCAAATATGTAAGTAGTCATCTGTGTAAATACCTTTCGCTTCATTTGTTTTAATAAATGTGTTTGTTGTTTATGTTGTTTGTTGTTATAATGTTTATGTTGTTTGTTTGTTTTAACATGTTTGTTTTAATAAATTTAATTGTTATTTAACTGGGTTTTCCTTTTGGTCTTACACCCTCCCCCCAGATGTGAGATTAAATTAGGCCTCAGTTTTAAGAGATAGGAAGGTAATCTCCACATATTTTTGGCGGCTCAGCCCGTGATCTGAATTTCTCTACAAATTTTATTGGCTTCGGCCGAGACAGCAAACAACTTCTCTACATTTATTCGCATATACCAGAGGTGGCGAACCTGGGACCGTTTACAGTTTCTTGTGTGGTCTTACCAGTTAGTTACAATTTGCTCTGAAATAAAATACTTGTCTGTAATATATAATAATTAAAGAACAATAACCCTCGAGATTCTGCTCGTGCGGCCTTTAACCCGACTGCAAAAATTTAATGAGGCCTTTCAATGCAAAAAGGTTCCCCACCCCTTGTACATACAATGACACTTCTATGCAAGAATGGAAAAAGTTATCACTATTAGTCAGGTGTACGATTCGTAAAACTGAACATTAATAACAATAAGAAAACCACTTAAACTGACAGACAGATCGCCGCCCCTTGCCCCTGTGCCTATAACCGTTACAGTTACTGAACCAGTGGAATGGACTTGGGACAGACTGGCACATGGACTTCCCGTTACAAAAATTTGACACACATCCTACAATTTTAGTGTGAAAACCGCATTCCAAATCTCGCCCACTTAGTCTGTCGCTTCATTTTTTCAATTATCGTGTTCGTAGACAGACATAATTCCAAAAATGTCTCCACCCCCTGACTCGGGGAGTTATAGAATGTTAATCGAGCATCTTTGTCGAAAATATTTACCATAATAATGTAAAATTCGCTTAATGACTATCTGGAATTTCTGGGGAAAATTTAGCTGGGACGCATTAACTGTGTCTACTTTACCGAATCTACACTTCCTCGACATAGGGCTCGCGATATTAGTTCTTGCGATAATTAAAACAAAGCAGGAGAAAAACATATTGCCTTGAAATCGAACTTAATGCAAGGATTGAACAGGAGCGCCTGGGAACATATTAACTGCATATTGTCTTTAGCCCTTTAAATGCCCATTGTTTTATAGTAATGTTGTAGCAAAATGGCTTTGGGATTGAGATTCATTTAGCATATTCGATAACATTAATTTTGGGTAATTAATGATTAATTATCAAGTCCAGACACTTCATTATGGTTTGGGAAAAGAAATTGGAACATCTAGGTTTTTGTTTCATCGAAAAATTTGGCGAGAATTTATACCAACCTTAAACCAGCGGGAGTGGCCTCCCCTAAACTTTCTCGTATACTTTTCAAACATTTGTCATTTCCCTTCCCTCTGCGTTGATAAAAAGTTCGAACCAACTGTAACCCAGAATGCAATGACTATCAGAAGGTTTTTCATTGTTGATTATAGTGATAGTAAAATAGTGAGGTGAAGAATCATATTCAAAAAGATACATATGTATTAAAACTTCGCAATATTTTTTTTTTTTTTTATCAAACTCTAGCAATATAGCTTGCGCATGCACAGAGATTGTTTCCAATACGCAAGTAAAACGAGGCGCCCTAAATATTTGCTTCCTTACAAAATATCGCCGCCAGAATTGGTTTTTGGCAAACTGCCAAGTTTTCGGAGTATCGCTTCTTTGCACAGGCATTTACGCATGCGCATGGAGTTGAACAAGTATGCTATTATACAGACCGACAGACAGTCAGCCCGTTGACGGATTTGGCCCAAAATTTTATACGGACCTACATTCATGACGATAAAACCGTGTACGAAATTTTATCCATCTAGCTATTCAAGTTTTTGAATTATAGCGTTCGCATGACCGCGGACATACAGACAGACAGACTTCCCGCTGACGGATTTTGTCTAAAATTTGATAGAAACCCACAAATTATGTTTAAAGACTACATACCAAATTTCATCCCTTTATCTCTAATAGTTTCCGAGTTATCGTGTTCACATACAGACATAATTCCAAAATTGTGTTTTTCGGACTCAGGGAGGTTTAAAAGGTGGAGATTCGTCAAAATCTCTCGAGTTCGAATTTTTTGACGATTACAATACTTTCTCGTATACGAAGTATACAAAGAGAAAGTAAAAATGCATTTAAAAATTGATGAAGTTGCTGGTAAGTATGCTTACCACGCCTTTATAAAGGGCTATCCCCTTCTTGGTCGACGTCGCATGTCATACGTTTGACTCTTTTGTGCCCGTACGCTATTTAAATCCGTAATTAAGTCAACGTAACAATTCATTTTAAATACAAAAGTCTCCTGGTCACGCTTCAATGTCTCAAGTATCCTTTACCACCTTAAATAAATTGATATTGTGAAAAAATATCCGAAATGGTTGATGGCATATAATTAGGAGAAATAAAAACTTAAGGCAAGGGGTTAATCTGCAGAAACCATAGAAAATCGATACAACTCTAAATCTGAGATACAATAGTTTCAAATAACAATGACTGTAAAAGGAACAGTAACAAAATTCATTGGAATTCCCTCAATCCGAATAGCATCCAGTTCGAACGCAAAAGGGTTCGGGGGGTTGCGGTCGTCAGAGCACCCGAAGCGAAGAAAATTTTGCGACTGGGCGGGCCAATCTCCAATTCTAATGAGACGAGGTTAGAGGTCGCATTAGCATCCGTTCTCGCCGTCCAATAACTTTAAAAGCACCCGAAAAGTTTCCGTCGGACAATGGGGGAGAAGAAAATAATTCTACTAAGTGATTTTTCTGCTCCCGCAAATGGACGGGGAATGAGATGTGGAAAAGCTTTGGAGCTGGTTACATTGAAAGAAAAAACTGCGTGAAAAATTCATAGACTAAACTATGAAGCCCGTAGCATTCATCACTAGTGCGAAAAATTCTGTATATTTTCGTAAAGACAGTGGCGTGCGGTGAATCCCACACGTACTGGAGCAGTCGACTTTTTGATACAATAATAAACACAATATTAACGATAAAAGCTTTCAAATACAAATGTATAATAATATTACATATTTGGATTTGTAAGTTGCTTTTCTTATGCACCGTAAATGTGCAATTAAGCTTTAGGAGTTTCACTTGGTAATTTTCTCCTCAGTGTGCAAATAACTATGCTTCACATCAATTCTGAAAAGTCAAGGGACAAAAACAAAACATAATGAGAATGGACTCAACGGAACCAGTTGTAAGGTGAGGAGATAAAGCACAAATCGCTTGCTTAGTTTAAACAGGCATTTTTTACACCGGACCCTAATCGTCTTGAAAGGAAGAGCTAGTCAATACGCGATCTGTTTTGTCACATTCTTTTTATCCTATCCCCTTTCTGTCCATTCACACAATTAGATACACAATTCTTCCAGAGAAGGAATTGTGCTCCATTGAAAGCTTTCGAGAGAAAAGAAATTAGGATACACGATTAGACTGTGTGTTAGGAAACAAATTACTTACTGAAGCATTGCTTCGATCGAATGCACGCCACTGCGTAAAGATGAACGTATGAGGAGTTGAAAACCAGACTGGAGCAGCCCACAATTTTCGCTAAACTGAATTTGATGTATAAGATTATGAGAGAACCATTTGACAAGTGTTGTTATCTAGTTTAAGGCAGCTAAACTTTTTTCGATACACTCTGGTTAACTTTTTACTTTCTCGTATACGAAGTATACAAAGAGAAAGTATTGTAACCGTCAAAAAATTCGAACTCGAGATTTTGACGAATCTCCACGTTTTAGACATCCCTGAGTCCGAAAAACACAATTTTGGAATTATGTCTGTCTGTCTGTGAACACGATAACTCGAAAACTATTAGAGCTACGGGGATGAAATTTGGTATGTGGTCTTTAAGCATAATTTGTAGGTTTCTATCAAATTTTGGACAAAATCCGTCAACGGGAAGTCTGTCTGTCTGTATGTTCGAGGTCATGCGAACGCTATAACTCAAAAACTTGAAAAGCCAGATGGATAAAATTTCATACACAGTTTTATCGTCACGAATGTAGGTCCGTATAAAATTTTGGGCCAAATCCGTCAAAAGGTTGGCTGTCTGTCGGTCCGTATAATTTACTTTTGAAGAGAATCCGTCATCTTCACGCGCATGCGTACTGGAAGAACGGAGAGGAATTTCATTGCGGAGTAGCGAATTACGTCAGTTTGTCCTTGAGCCGGTAAGAGAAGAAAGTCGTTACGCATCTCCTTGAATTTCATTCTTTGCCTAGATATTTTTCAATCACTATAATGAAAAACCTTCTGATAGTCATTGGATTCTGGGTAACAATAGGTTCGAATTTTTTTAGCCCCGCGGGGGAAGGGGAAACGGCACCTTTCTGGGGAAGTATACGAGAAAATTTAGGGGAGAAACTCCCGCTGGTTTCGATACACTCTGGTTTTGAAAGAAGGCATGTTTCCCATCCCATTATGCTAAAAGCTGAAAACGATAATTGTGGGTTGGTCCGTCCTGGTTCTCAAACGTCACAGATTCAAACCTTGATCTATCCTTAATTGCTACAGATACTGCTATGACCAGATGAAGACAGAAATTCCCGAGACGAGCTAGATTGCGGAGGGTGGTCTCCAAATGTGCATGCGCAGAATCTGTCTGAATGCAGTGTTGGAGCATGTCCGCTTTTACCGAATTATCCGAATGCATGAAATAAAACTTTGAACTTTCCTCTATCCAGTGATGTATCGAATGTCTCTATCTATCGTCGTTCATTCAAAATACTGTAGAACCCCGCTAATTCGAACTAATTGGGACCGGTGCCTGTTCGGATTACTAAAAATTCGGATTACCCGAAATTCCGATAAAAATAGAAAAGAAAAGATGTATGCTAAAAAAATGTAAGTTATAAGTACTCAGTACTACTATCTCTTGAATTCTTCTATTCAAAAGCAATAGAAAGAGAATATGTCTCCCCTTTTCTTTAGAATATTGGATGTGCTCCTGTATGAAGTGACCTTATCTTACGGCGAATTGCATTAGTTACTTCAATGCGTAGAAAATCATGCATGCTGAAAAAGTTCTTTTTTGTTTTCAGTATGTATATTTAAATCTTTTCTAGTAATCTTTTCAATTACATATAATTTTCGAAAATAAAATCGGTTCGGATTAGCGGGGTTCTACTGTAAATATTTTTGCTCCATCTTTTTTGAATCACCCTGTACTTTATTATCAACTGTCATTTATCATTCATTTCACAACAACACAAGAAGTTCAGTGTCGTAATCAAACGAAAAGCATCAAAAACTTCGGCCCAGTTCTCAATAATCCTTACATTTTTAACGTAACACAATAGCTTGGATCTCAGAACGTAAGAAATAAAAGTGGAATAAAGAATACCCATGGGCGCTTGATTCAATTGGAGACATCCCCACGACAAAATCGAAGCATTTACAATTAATAAAATATTAACCGAAAATGGATGTGCCGAATCTTCTTTTGTCGTCGGTGGGAAATTACTCGATGCATTTTTGCTGCGTCCATCGGGATTCGAAGCAAGAGAATCCAGGAATCCAGATTTATTCGCCCCTTCCCAAGTTTTACGACCCTCTTATTAATAGAGTGCGTCTTCTAAGGATTATTATTCCATACAGTGGGGAAATGATCTTTTCCCTTTCCTTAATGAGTCCATATTCTTATCTTGTTTGCTCAAGGGATGGACCGGATAAATTGTTTGCCCATTGCATAGGAGGAGAGTTGGCGGCGCTTTTTTAGAGGGATGTGTTACGCAGCGCCGCCAAGTTATGGCGAGGGTTTTCGTGAGCGTTTTTACGAGGAGGAATGGTGTGCAACATGTGAAAGTAACGATATGATTGGAAGATAAGAAAAACTAAAAAGAGTTGGCTTTTTCGATTTTGAGGGTTTTGGGAATTGATAGATTTTATTTGAGGAGTTAAGCGTGTGACTTAATTATGCCATTTTTTTCGTATATAGGATATTTATTATTATTACGAGGATGGATCCAAAAAAGTTCGCAAGGATAATAAATTATTTATTAACAATAGACAGAAAATACAAAAGAGAATTAAGAGGTATACTTGCCGATCACTTTTCCACATAATCACCAAATCTGTTTAGGCATTTCTCTGAACGCCAACTTGTTTAACCCTGCTTGGTAGAAATCACGTCCTGTCCACTGAACCAGTTCTCGGCAGTTGTTTTCACATCACTGTTTGAAGAGGACCTTCTTCTAGATAGGTGTTTGGAACCCAGACTGGGTGCCAAATTTGGTCTGTGTGGGGGGTGGCTCCAGACTTCCTACTTGAGCTTTCGTAGCAATACTTGAGTTTTGCGAGCAGTATTGGTACTATCATGCAGAAGGATGACACCATCACTCAACATGCCAGGGCGTTTTCGTCGGATGGCTTCACGATGGCCCATTGACCATTTTCTTTTTCCGAAATAGAAGGAACACTTATCTGGAACAAGGTTCTTTTCAGACAATGATGTGAAACAGCTGCCAAGAACTGGCTCAGTGGACTGGGACGTGATGTCTACTAAGCCGGGTTAAATAAGTTGGTCCTGTCCTCAGGTAAATGTCTAAATATATTTGGTGATTATGTGGGAAAGTGATCGGCAAGTATGCCTTTTAATTCCATTTTGTATTTTCTGTCTAATGTTAATAAATAATTTGTTATTACCCTAGTAATTTTTTTTGGCTCCATCATCGTATTATTTCAGAATTTCTCCATTTGTATCATTATTCATCCATATTATTATTTGAATTTTTTTTTTGAACTTGACTTGTTTCATGTTCTCAAAGATGTAATTTTGTAATTAATTTTAAACTTACTTTATGGTGTACTTCAGTTTTTAAATTTTGGTCAATTGGGAGCTCTCGATGTCAATACATTATTTTAGTTAACAATGAACTTAATTATTAGTCAATCGATTTATTTCATTAAATTTTGATTCCATACTTGTGGCGCTACCTGGTAGTGAATTTGAGAAAAAATTGACGCAAGATTCCATAAAACTTAACTACAAATTAATATCTGAAAAGTAGAAAATAATTCAGTTAAAAAATTTCTCCTATTTAATACATTAAAAAGTATTTTTATTAAAATTATTTGATGCCTTTTTTAACTTGACATGTTTGTAAAGATAGAAGTTTGTAATTGATTTTTCACTCACTTCCTGATGTGATAGAGTTTGGAATTTTGAATGGTTTTATTTTCGTAACGACAGTACAATATTTTAATCTTCAATTAACCCTTTGCACTCGAGAGGTGACTACAGATGGCGGTTATTGCAAAAATAAAAAAAAATCCGGTTTTCGTTTAAACCGGTTTTTTTTCACCTCCGGTTTAACCTGGCGGTTAACACCGCTCAAAATTACCGGTTTTTGAAAAAAACCGGTAATTTTGAGCGGAACGGTTTTCGATGTTTTTTTAAAGCAACGTTTATGGACAGAATTTTTTATTAATAATAATATGCAATAAGTAAGTATTAATACAATTATTAATTAATGTAATAAGTAGTGTTTATAAATAAGTAATTATTACAATATGTAATAATAATGAATGAGTAATTATTGCAATAAGTAAGTATTATAAACAAAATTTTTTATTAACATTGTTTTCACATGAAATCAATTCATTGCCCAATATTTACATCTAATCTGCTCATAAAGACTCTTTCAGCAATGTTTTGAACCGCGAGTCGACACCTCTCACCGGAAACATAGATACTTATCTTTCGGACGCCACAGAACTTCCGACTAAAGATAAATATTTTTTGGCTACAAAAAACAGGCGCCGTTTGCAGACAAATTTTTTTTTATTAATATTGTTTCTGCAAGAAATCAATCCATTGGCCAATATTTATCTGTTCATTAAGATGCTTTCAGTAATCCGCCAACCAACAGACGCCTCGAGGAAGCAGCTGTCGGTGATTGGCCTAAGATGATGAAATTCAAAGCTTTATAATTTGGTAAATTTTAGTCAAGTCTAACCTAAAATCGAGCCTATTTCCTGGTTTTTGGATTAAAAAAAATAACCAGTTTAAACCGGTGCAAAAAATAATCGAAAAACCTGTTAACTGAAACAAGAAAAAAACGGTTTTCGGTTTAAACCGGTAGGTTTTTGCCATCGCTAGAGGTAACTCTCACACACCACATGATTCGATGCCTCAACTCGAGAGGTGACTCTCGATCTCCACTTGGTTTGATGCGGAAACTCGATGCGCGGCAATGGCTATGTATGTTTAATTTCTTTCAAGTGGGTTCCTAAGCTCTTTGGGTACAATCTTATGAAGGGAAGAGTGCCATCCCTTCAAATGGAGATAAGATTTTCCTATCTCAAATTAGTCCTCGATCGCGGACCGGAATGCATTTTCGGAGTAAGTCCTCTCCCGGACAAGCCTGTGTCTTTTTTGACCTGGCGTTTGAACAGGTCTTACATTGTTTCTCCTTTATCGAGGAGTGACTTATGTGCGTTGCCGTGGAGATATCAGATTTTAGTCGTGTCTGAAGAGACCCCGGCTTGGTTCTCGACGGTCGACCTTCCGAGATCAGTTCGAACTTGACAGTCGTTGCAACAGGATTAATATTTAAGAACCTATCTTCTTAGACATATAAAGATAGATAAAATGTTAGAATATAAAAGTTTTACACGTTAATTTGTATGTGTAATCGTTTTAAGTTCGAGATAAGAAGTTCACCAAGAGCACAGAGAAACGTCTCTAGTTGCTGGTTCGCCCGAGTGAAAAAGGCCTCGAAAGCAAAGGGTTAATTTTAGTTGAATATTAATTTCATATCGGAGATTGCATCTGGTAGTGGATTTGAGACCGACGCTAATACAATTATAATGACTGTTCCAACAGTGATAGAATCATAAATAATTGAAAAACATTATTCACCCGCTTTGTTCTTTAGTTTATTCTGAGAAGATCCCGGACTTATAAACATATATTTATAAGTTAAAAAATGAAATTATATCTGCTATCACTTTTCTCCCCTCGCACTTGAAATTTTAAAAAAAGTGTTGAAATCTAACAGGTGATCTAGCTGTAAAAATTTGGAAGAAAAAATTCGGCTTATAACAAATCTTATTTTTAAATCTTGAGATCTATTGTTACTCAAAACTCACTTGCTGGTGGCTCCATTAGTACCGAATCAAAATTTAATTTAAAACGATTGACTGTTAAATTAAGTTCCGAAAACATTAAAATAGCATATTGTCGTCGATAATACAGAAGTATACAAAACTTCAAAACCGACAAACATGAAACAGTGAATGGTAAATTGATTACAAAATTCCATCTTTACATACATGAAACAATTCAAATTAAATAAAATTGTGTAAAAATAACTGATATTAATAAATAAATAAATTATATCTACTACCACATTCGTTTTTTTTTGTTACCTCTCAATCGAAATAAAATTATTGAAGTCAACCGAGTAAACTTTTTTTCATATTAGATGTCGAAAACTCTCATATTATAATAAGAACTATGGATCTTTCTGAAATACAAAGCAGATAGAAGTTTTGTAGATGCCCCCCTGGAAGGAAAAAAAAAAACACTTGTTCGGTTTTTTTAGTGCGTCTTTTACCTCCCCCGTAAATAACTATTTTAAACATAAGGGTATTAGTATTTATTATTGTATCATTAATATTTTATTATTGTTAAATGAAGACAAACTTTATTGACATCATACACTTATTCTGCACCACAAAAGTGAGATTCTGAAGCATGGCATTTGTTTCGTTTCAGACCTTCCTTGCATCATGCTTCAGTCCTACAAGTCTCTCTTTTGGCGGTACTACAGAGAGAAACTCGACACCCACCTGTCCACCATCGAGGCAATATACTACTTCTTAGTGGAATACCACCGCCTGCTGAACCCCGAAGTGCCTTACACCGGACAGTACGACAACTTGCTGTTTTTCTTCAAGTTCATGTACTTCAAAATAAGAACGCTGTACGATCCCCTGAAGCTCAAAGCATATCAGAGTACCGACTCGGAAGCGGTCGTCGAATTTCAAAATTTGAAAATCGCTGATCAGTCGCAATGACATTACAGATGGTTACTTTGTCATAAA
>BGPR01035702.1:3095-15844 GCA_013235015.1 Araneus ventricosus | reverse complement strand
GAAGAAAACATTTTGTGAATTCTGCTTAGACTGACAGTGCATTTACGAATTCTTTGTACATTCATATTGGGTCCTTTTTTTAACTTAAAAAAGATGCCTTTGGCCTGAATATCATAAAAAATTCGAGCAGACGTTTTTTTTCGTTTGAATATGGACGAGTTTTCTGGTTTGTTTACTTACATTAAAAACCTTGACTTTATCTGCTGGTATGTTGGACTTACTCTTTGAAGATTCCATTGACTTAGCATTACACCGGAATTACATAGTACAGACACTTAAGTGTAAACAAACAAAGCAGAAAACTTGTCTTTAATGGAGTCAATTCATGCTCACATGATAAACGTAATATTCAGACTTCGAAACATATGTCTCAACTCATATGTTTAATGATTCACCAACAACAAGGCTAAGTATAAATTTATTCTGATACACTACATGAATATACATTAAATTCTATTGAATTATTTTCTTTCTATTTTAATTTTTGAACAATATATCATTAAGACAGCTTTCTTTTGAAAACGAAATATTTCGGTTTTGACAGGAGATTGACTGTTTGCGTTTCGAATATCTTTTGGTGAATTTTTTCTGATCTGCGAAGAAACGACTCAGTCTGTCTTTTCGAAGACCATGTCTAGGTTTCTGATATCACAGCTATGACGCAGTTGCGTGAGGATATCTGTTGAAAGAAGCGGAAAAGATATAATTGTCACATCTCATTCCTTTATGTAACGAAATTCATTTCTTGTACTTGTCATTTTCCCAGCAAAATATGCCATTTCCTTCAAATTGAGGCCGGCAGCGACAAAATCCCGGTTTGCTCTTTTTCCTTTTCACACATTCAGCATTCAAAGAACACTGCGAATCTCTATTGCACTCGGAAAGTAACATCGCGATTATGTCTCTTTCTTGGAGAGGTAGCGATGTCCCTTCCTCATCCAGCATCTCGGGCGTCTCGGTAGTTGTACGAAATCTAGTTTTCGAGATCTTCTTCATTTGTTTTCGTCTAGGCTTACTTGTATAAAGCCGGGACAGGATGGCCTGTCTATGCTGTTCTAAGAAACTAAGAGGTTTGCTTTGCTGAGTTGGTTGAGGTGGCGGAGTTTCTACATCCAGTGCCTCTTGTTCGAAACGTACATCTTCAATGTAATCAAAATCGCCGAAGTAACCCTGTTTAGGTGTATTAATGGTTTCAGGCTCATCTTTCTCATTTGGATGATACTCTTTACTTTCGACGACCATCGGAGCTTCAAAATCTTCTATTTCTGGAGTAAAATCTTCTATTTCTTCAGTATAATCGTCTTGTCGTTTATTTAGACTTCGAGTATCAAATGGAAGTTGTGGCTGTTCGTTTGGTAAGTTAAAATCAGTTATTACATTGACATCTGTCTGCCGACTATCCACTGGTTCAATGAAATAGTCGAGACTCTCAAGGGGTTGAGGGGATCTCTTCTTTCTCTTAATGGTTAAGTTATAGTTTTCAGTCAGATACTTCTTAAGTTCTGGCATTTTCGACAAAAAATGCTTCAGGCGTTGTGGGTCCAGCTGATCTGTGTCGTTTGGTGAAGTGCGCGAGTCCCTTTTTCCAAAAATTTTAGGAATTGATTCCAGCAGTTGGCCGAGTTTCGCATTCCATTCAGCAAGAGGAACAAATTTATGAGGCGGACGTGTAGCTATGAATATTAATTTGCTGTTTTCTGAAAATAAAAATAAATTTTAATTATAAATTAAGAATAATATTATTTATTTATTTATTTATTTATTCAAAGAAAGCACACTACAGAGATGACTCCATTTACAGAGGGCATGATAAAAGCATACAAAATCACAAGTCACAAAGTGAATTAAAACACACACACAAAAAAAGTAACTGCAGAGAATACAACAGTTCTAAGCTCAAAACCTCATCAATTATAAAAATGTAAACACATAAATGTTTTAAAATGAAAACATGCAATTACAAAAGCACCAAAAACACACCGAGGCCCCAAAAGTCCATGCCGCACACCGTCAAAATAGAATTATGAAAAAAAAATCACACAATATTTTTTTAAAAAAAATGTAGAACACCAAATAAAAAAAACATTAAAAAAAAGCAAGGGTCAAAAATTCAAACACACACAAACACTAGATCAACGTATAAAAATCTTATTATTGTCAAATTTAAATCACCATTCAAAATATTTTCAATAGTTGTTTCTAATTCCCTTTTTTTTTTTTGAAGAACTCTATTATATGTATGCTGTTTAATTCAAACTGAAAAAATATTTATTTGAAATAATTTTTGACAGAACATCAAATTTGCTCTTTTACAGTTATCAAATAGACTTCTGATCGACCAGTGAAAAGTACACTTTACGAAAGAGAAAATAATTTAGTTATAAAATCAGTGCATCATTTTAAATTGTAAACCAATCGTAAAATCCTATCCATGGAAATGCAAATCAGCGGGTTGTTCTTCCCTTCACTTTCACAAATTGCCCAATGCGTTGTTGGTGCTTAGCTTTGCACTACGAAAACAGAAAAAGAAAACTGCGGCTGGTCTCTGAATGGAGAGTATTGAATAACCGGTCATTGCAGATGATAATCCAGGTATTGTGATCTGTGCAAATTAACCATCATTGCGGCGAGTCCCTTGCACAGATCCTCCAAAGGGAGGTACGTCCTGTCATCTACACTATATGCCCAAAAGTATCCGGACACTTTCAGATTTTCACATTTTTTAGAAATTCTCCGGAAAGGTTTTACTGACTGCCTTTAAACTTCTACCATGTGAATAACAGACTGTAATATACATTTTACGGTGAAGATTCGGACCTGAGGGCAATTAAGGGACCGTTTACAAACTGATGAGGACAAAAACGTTTCTGACCCACCCCGCTTCACAGAATACTGATAACAAGATGAAACTTTCAGAAATGGTTAGGTTTTATGTGTATAATATTTACAGGAATTTTCGTAAACTCAGCGCAAATATTTGGGAAGATATAAAGGTTTTCTTAAAAAATCCCAAATTTTCCCGCCTGTTTTTTTATTATAACATGCAGAGTTTTCTGTTATATTATACAAAACTTACAGAAAAAGTGACAATATGTTAGAGAAACATTTTGTAAAAATTTGGAAGAAAAAAAGTCTTGAATATTACAGGAAATATGAGCATTTTTAGTAAATAATGTTTTACTGCGCATGCGCGAAACATAGCGTAATTTTTCTCTTACAACTTTAAAGCCAGATATATAGGGCGACTTGTATAAAATATTTAGTTCTATATCATTAGTATTCAGAAAGATATCGGCATTACAACGAGTAGAATTTTAGCGCCTATCGAAGAGAAGCTAAAAGATGAGGGGTTGTACACAAATTCATATTTTTTAAATTTATATCTTTAAATAGTTATATTGAATTGTATAGTGGTTAGAATTTGCTGAATACCCATGAACACATCAATTACGTGCATAACTTAAATTCCAGCTAATTAGGCGCTAAAAAAATTTTATTACTTTAATAATATTATTTACATGATTATAAACAAGTTACATATTGTAACAATTTTACGGCCAAACGATATTTTTTAAATATATTTCTTTTATGGCGAAACGATTTTTTTATCTAATTAATTTCTTTTCTGAAAATAATTTAATAATTCCAACCCCTCATCTGTTAGCTGCTCTTCGATTGGAGCTAAATTTTTGCTCGTTGTAATGCCGATATCTTTCCGAATACTAATGATATTGAATTAAATTTTTTATATAAGTTTCCCTATATATCTGGCTTTAAAGTTGTGAAAGAAAAATTGCGCTATGTTTCGCGCATGCGGAGTAAAATATTATTTACTAAAAATGCTTATATTTCCTGTAATATTCAAACATTCTTTTCCAAATTTTTACAAAATGCTTCTCTAACATATTTGTCATTGTTTCTGTGAGTTTCGTTTGTTTCATGCTAAAAGCAAAAAAAAGTTGGAAAATTTGGGATTTCTTAAGAAAACTTTTATATCTTTCCAAAAATTTGTTCTGAGTTTACGAAAATTCCTGTAAATATTAAGCATATTAAACATAACCATTTCTGAAAGTTTCATCTTGTTATCAGTATTCTGTGAAGCGGGGTGGGTCAAAAACGGTTTTGTCTTCATCAGTTTGTAAACGGTCCCCTAATTGCCCTCAGGACCAAATCTTCAATGTAAAATGTGAGTTACAGTCTATTCTTCACATGGTCGAAGTTTAAAGGCAGTCAGTTTAACCTTTCCGGAGAAATTCTAAAAAATGTGAAAATCTGAAAGTGTCCGGATACTTTTGGGCATGTAGTTTATAATGGGCCCATTAACCAGACAACGAACATTTTTGTACTCTCCAGGGAATTGAGATCTTGCTTACTTATCCGGTAACTTCGCATCCCCATATTTAAGAAGCCCCCCGGAGGGATAGTTTTGTAGTACAGGATGTTTCAAAAGCTCGTTTGCATTTATCCTTCTTAAATACAGATCTTTATACGATGATAAAAATTCAAATATTCGAGAAATATAAAAAAATGTAAAAGTAGGGTCAAGTATCCCTTGCTTCTCCTATTCTCCGGTCGCCATGTACCCTTGATACGTCACTGGCCATATTGAGAAAATGTTAGAGCGTTCTCGTCACTTTTTAAAGCCAAATACGATGGGGGCATGGGTGCAAGGGAACGGCGTTCCGGCACTGCTGTTTTTGAAGGAGACATAAATAACAAAAAAAAATAGTGAAAACGTCCTTACTGCTTAGTTTGGGCGTTATGGCACTGCTTAGTTTGCTACTACACCCCTGGAGGGGGGATGTGCCCCGAGTGAGTCACTGATGGGGGTCGAAAAAATATAATACTACCCGAGCGCCACTTATCCTCGCTGAGTCATTGAATTCCATCCACCCCTCCCTACAAACCTTCAACCAGCTCTTCGTTTAACCTGGAGAAAGAGGCATTCGTTCAAGGTCATCCACCATTCAACAAATCCGAAACCAGAACTCCCTGTCATCGACGTCACCCACCTGAGACATGTAGAAGTCTTTCCTGCACGACACCAGTTTCTCCCTTCTCTCCTACCTTGTCTCCTGTAAGCTCGCAACCCAGCATGGTCTGAAGCGAATTTGCCACCATCTGTGCTCACAGGAAACTTAATGCTACTAACGAGATTACTTTATTATTATTTTTTGACGTAAACTTACGTCCCTCCATAGTGGTCTCATGGGGTGCCGGGAAAACTAAAAATGATTACTTTTTTCGTGGTATTCTTAAACGCTTATAGATACGCAACCAAACAACATAGAGAGTTGGTTTTAGTTTCATTTAACAGAGAAAGGTAGACATTGAAAATTGCAAAAATAATTTTAGAATTTGTATATATGGTTTAGTCACAGTCGAGTTGCAAAGTTGGTGAAAATCACGAAGAATTTTGATGACGTCACAGCGACCGAGGAGCGCACACGCATCGGTTGTGAGCGGTATATTATCTGGATTTTAACAGATTAATAATTATTTCATTTCAGATTAATTAATTCTCTCAGATTAATTAATTCACTCAGATTAATTAATTCACTCAGATTAATTAATTCACTCAGAGTAATTCATTTAACAGAGAAAGGTCATAGAGCATAGGTCAAAGTCACAGAGAACTACTTTAGTCACAGAAAGTCACAGTTGAGTAATCGATTAATTAACTGTCCTTATTTAATTATTATTAACAATTGTTGATTTAATTGAGCTGTTCTTTCCATCTATTTAATTGAGTTGAGTTGGTTTTAGTTTCATTTAAAAGAGAAAGGTCATAGAGCATAGGTCAAAGTCACACAGAGCTACTTTAGTCACATAGAACAATTTTAATCACAGACAGTCACAGTTAAGTGAGGTAAGTAAGTCCACGCCCCTCAATCCCAGCGGCCTTTTCGCAGAGACAGCTTCCAGTCGAATTTTTTTATATTGAACTTACCACGCAACAGTCTATGCAGAAAGATGCGATATGTGATACTATATGTGAAACGTGCATGTGCAATCCCATAACTTTATAAGGGAATAAATTTTGTTCCCTCTCAAATGACCTGTCGTGGTAAACAGCGGTCTCCACGTGTTTATCAGAATGAACAAAGAAAGATAAAAATAAATAATGAAAAACTAATTGTACACATTTAATAGGAAAAGTTATGAAGTCAAGTGTTAAAAAGCGTTAACATTTTTTGCGAATTTTTCTAATCAAAAGTTTACAACCGGTAATGGTACGTTTAGTGTTGAATTCATCGGTGTTTCTTCATTTCATCTCTCCCTGTCTTGTTTCTTATCATTTCATGACACAGCACGTATCGCCCTCTTTCGCTTCACCAATTGAATTCAGAGGATACATTGTATGAGAATTTGCGCTTGCCTGGTTCTGTTCTGTCACCCCTGAACTATCACCCACGAAATTTGAAACCCCCTGTATAAACAGGGTGTTCAGAAAGGTATCTGTTCTATCACCCCTGAACTATCATGCACGAAATTTGAAACCCCCTGTATAAACAGGGTGTTCAGAAAGATATCTGTTCTATCACCCCTGAACTATCACCCATGAAATTTGAAACCCCCTGTATAAACAGGGTGTTCAGAAACGTATCTGTTCTATCACCCCTGAACTATCACCCACGAAATTTGAAACGCCCTGTATAAACAGGGTGTTCAGAAAGGTATCTGTTCTATCACCCCTGAACTATCACCCACGAAATTTGAAACACCCTGTATAAACAGGGTGTTCAGAAAGGTATCTGTTCTATCACACATGAAATTTGAAACACCCTGTATAAACAGGGGTGTTCAGAAAGGTATCTGTTCTATCACCCCTGAACTATCACCCATGAAATTTGAAACACCCTGTATAAACAGGGTGTTCAGAAAGGTCGTTTATAAACTTTAAGGGTGGATTAGGCATATCGAAACAAGCCATATTTGTAATAGAATAGAGCGTCGGAAACGCAAGGGTGGACAGCAACAGCAGGCTGTTGCGGTCCACCCTTGAGTGAGTTCAGGAGGCTCACTGAACTAAGTAAAAGAAAAGGATTCACCAGATAAAATTTTTACCTAAGATTGAATGGAATACAAATTTACAATAGCACGACCCCACTTCTGCATGAGAAACAACATTACAAGATGTGCGCATCATGACATATACCATAATGGGAAGTAGGGCGTCGTATTGACAGCAAACCTTTGGAGTACTTAAAATAAGTGTTCAAAGGTTTGAAGCGATACACGCTTCATATGTTGGTATTCATATAATTGGGTTGTTAAGCTATCGTAAATTTGTATTCCTTTAAAACTGTATTGTACATTTTATCTGCAATAACCGTTTCTTTTTCGGAATTCTCTGACAAAGAATCCCCTGCAGCTGATCCCCTTTGCGTGTCCATCTTTGTGTTCTATTGCAAAAATTACTTTTTTCTGTATGCCTGACCAACTCTTAAACTTTGTAAACGACTTTCCTGAACATTATATAGATGCTATTTTGAAGGATTAGCGCAAATTTAATACGTCTTCAATGCGTTTTTATCCTCTTCGACTGACCTTCTTATTTGTTTTAAGTAGCTTTCACGACATCAGAGATTTTCTGAAACAGTTTTCACTGAAAAGGCGGCACTGTTTAGCCACTGAAGCCAATGGTTTTACTTGTACATTCAATTGACTTACCACTTTCGACATTTTTGATGAGAAAGCGCTTTTGAGTTGCAAAGATTCCGATGTTGGTGAAGACTCGACATGTAAGTATGCCTTCCTGTTCCTTGCGCAATTCAGAAATCATCAGAGAAGCCCCCGATCGACTTGCCTGCATGTTGCTGGACAGAGAAGGCGGTTCTCTTTCCAAGTGCCACTTGTAGATCATGGATTCGGCTGGGAGGCTGACGTACGATGGCATGTGTATAGTAACGGTGTCTCCTGGATAGACTACTCCTATATCTAGAAAATGAGAGAAGTATTATTAGAGACGTTGCCTTATTTTTTTCAGGTATACACAGTGTCACGTAATGAGCGAATAAATTCAGCATATTTCGATTTGTCGCTCGTAGACGAGATTTCTCAAAGAACCACGTTTCTATGCGGGACCGGATTACGGCCTTTGTAGGGCCCTTAGGAAATGCAAGTATCAGGACCCTCTTCGATTTGTCGCTCGTCGACGAGATTTCTCAAAGAATCCTCTCTCTGTGCGGGGCCGGATTAATCCCTTTATGGGTCCTTAGGCAATGCAAGTATCTGGGCCCTCTTCGATTTGTCGCTCGTCGACGAGATTTCTCAAAAAACCACGTCTCTATGTGGGACCGGATTACGCCCTTAATGGGCCCTTAGGCAATGCAAGTATCAGGGCCCTCTTCGATTTGTCGCTCGTCGACGAGATTTCTCACAGAACCCTCTCTCTGTGCGGGGCCGGATTAAGCCCTTTATGGGTCCTTAGGCAATGCAAGTATCAGGGCCCTCTTCGATTTGTTGCTCTTCGACGAGATTTCTGACAAAACCACGTCTCTATGCGAGGCCGGATTAAGCCCTTTATGGGCCTTTAGGCCTTTTTAGAATTATAAAACAATATAAAGTTAGCAAAAGGTAATTAATTAGCAGTGTCGTTAGAATAACTTTCTAAAATTTAAACGATACTTGATTTTAATTTGAATAAGTTTGGATGCATCGCTTTTTCTAATCAAATGAAAGCATAAATTTAAGTTACTCTGTAAATACCACAAAAAATTCTAGGGGTCCCTCAAAGTTCTGGGGGAGTTGCCGACTTTGCCTGTTTAGTAATTCTGCCATTTCTCCATGATCTGTAGTCAGAGCCGCTGAGAGCCGAGCAAAGCAACTTCGGAGCAAAGTTCTGGCATCCGGGGCTCCCACGCTGGCATTAGCGCCACCCCATGCCCCTGATGCCTATAACCTCTAGGGTTATCTTACCAATCTGATGAGAATGAGTGGAAAGGCGAACAAAACCCTCCGCTGTGCCAGTACCCCCATCGGTACTTTATTTATGAACCAGAAAGTAAGATTTACATGAGCGTAGCAGGTAATAAATCTTGAATAACATAAGTACATATACAAACACATAAAACACAAACAGTAACAAACAGAAAAACAAACAATTTCGCGCACAGAATGAATTGGCTGGTAGGATTAATATTCTTGACATGCATCCACATTGCTGGTTTCGATTGTTTATTCCCCATACAAGATTCGGGATCGTTCAATATTAGTACAGGAATTAGTAATCATCAAGATTTGCACGGGTGAAGAACATGTTATACAAGAGTAGTTGAGATGAATTGAACAGGAAGTCTAAATATTTAACAAGTGGTTACTCAGTTAGTCTTAAGAGATGCAGTACCCTAACAGGATGTGGGACTATTAACATTATGGATATTATTGATAGGAAATTTTGACATGAAAAACAGGAAAAAAAGCAAATAAAGCAAATAAGTGTAATAACATTTCAATAGAGAGAAGAACAAAACTTAGGTGGTCTCCAGACAAGATACGATGACTGTGAGGCAGTCTAAAAATTTCTGTTCTTTGGAAGATTGGGAGCAATTCCATTTGGACTAATATAGTGAAAAGAGGATGATGAATACGAAGATGATGAAAACGGGGAAGGCTGGTGTGTGAGCGGGAGAGGCTATGACGGGTCTGGCCTGAAGAGGTCATTATAGTTAGTGATGTGGACAAAGATAGCACGGATTTCGTTGCGGGATAATTGGTTAGAGGCTACGCTTCTGTACCATTCTTTCTCAAAATGAGCACTAGGTTTGGTCGTATGCCATGATGTCGTCAGGATGCAATCTGTTGTATAGTGAATTGGGGTGCCCTCTTCGCCACAGCTGCAGTTTGATGTGTGGGACAGGTGGAACCTTTTAAGGGAGTATTGGAATGGGACGTGGCCTGTGAAGAACAGCACTTCAGCTCTGCCCCAATTGGAAGGTGAAAAAGAGACTTTCGGCAGAATGGCATGGACTTTCCTTCCGGTTTTACCTTCATCCCACGCTGGCATGCGGGACCGAATTATGAATGAGGCGGCAAATAGCGGGAGGAGGTCTTCTTTTCGGCACTTCTCATATTATTGAGAAAATCTGACTTCTAGACACCTAGGGGCTGTTCATAAATGATGTCACATTTTTTTCAATATTTTTGACCCCCTCCCCCCTTTGTCACAAAGTGTCACACGTCACCATACCCCCTCCTCCTCCCTTGTCACATGTCACGCTATATTACATAAACATATACTTGCAGTTCAGAAACAAAACACTACGTTATAGATCACATTTCAAATTTTATTTTTAAACTTTAACTATGTGTTTTAATGACGTTTGCGAGCATAACAATAATAATGATTATATGTGCACTTATTTTGTATGAAATAAGATTAAGGTTTACAACGAAAAACGTAATTAATATACAATAGTAATAAAATATTAATATAAAAGAGCAGTTGAAAACAGTAGTATTTTGGAATTTGAAATATTTTGCTTTAAATCTTTTCTTTACTTTATGAACACAAAATACTCTTACACAGATTAAATTTTAAAAAAACCGCCTCAATATTAGTTTACTTAATGGAATTGCCATCTCATTTCATTTGTCACATTAATTTATACGAACATTTATAAAATTATATACACAATCGTAAAATAGAAATTACTCGGAATCATTTACTACTACGACTCTTCCTCCCATATTCACAGAACTTACCCTGAAGGCTTTTTTCGAAAAGAAAGGAATATAAGTGAAAAAAAACACAAGGAAGTTGTTTTAGCCCTGATTAAAAAATACCCTCAAATTCTGGTAATTTCAAAATAACTTCAAAATATAATCTGCTGATTTTAAATGTTTTTATTTTAATCAAAATGTGCGATGTCACACTTCTTGTTACCCCCTCCCCTTGCCACAAACTGTCACAATTTCACGAACCCCCTCCCCATCCAAGCGGGACATCATTTATGGACGGCCCCTACTGTAATTTCGATTAATACAACGTGCGAGTTTTATATTCAGAAAAAATAAATATAAAAATATAGTCCCAAATGGGTCCCGGGGGTTTTGCTCTTCCTACCTTCTCCTCTCTGTGAACCTGCCTCTAGATTTCGAAAAAAATACATAAAAGACGAAGTCGTCACATCGAAATTTCTTTGAAACATTAAAAACACCGATACAAATATGAGGCGTAATGTTTGCAGGAACAACTGTTCAAAATGACTGAACTTAGTATGTAATTTTCACAAAAACTCCTAGCTTTCGAGTACATATGACGTAATGATGGCGAGTAAAATCGGGACATGTAATGTCCCGATCCTAAATAATGGGATATTTTTTCCTAATAGCAACATACCTTTGTTTTAGTATTCTAGTGTGCCCTACTCATAGTTCCTGCTGCCAAAATTATTGTCCCGCTCCTACATAATGGGAAATTTTATCCTAAAAGCAACATACCTTTGTTTTAGTATTCTAGTGTGCCCTACTCATAGTTCATGCTACCAAAATTATTGTCCCGCTCCTACGTAATGGTATATTTGTTCCTAAAAACAACAATGTTAATATATATATATATATATCAAAACCAACATATAAACACAAAATAAAAACTCAAAAACAGTAAAAAAGGACAAAATGGCTAAATAGACAAAAACCAGAAAAAACCAAAAAAATTGAAAAATATCATAGCGAGCCGCTCGTCAGGAAGAGGAGCTCGCTCATGATATTAATTTGTGCTTTTTTCTGCTGACGACAAACGAAATCCGTTAAAAATTGCCGTCATCCCCTCTAAAAACACAAAACAAACGAAAATGGAAGATTTCTTGAATAAAAAATATAAATACATTTAAGAAGATTTAAAAAGAATCAAATACAAAAATCCGAATACAAAAACAAAAAATCCGAATACAAAAATACCTAAAATAAAAAACAGCCGTAACATAAAAAATAATAAAATAAAGCGAAATATGCTTACTATGGCCAGGGAGACGCTACCGCGACCACGAGGAAAAAGAACGCCAAACCAGTTATCGCCGTTGCCAAACAGAGGAAAGAGAAAGAAAATGAGAAAGAGGCTTTGTCAGTAGCTCTGAAATCACTGCTTGAGATATCGTCGCACAAAGTTCTCGGGAATACCATTATTTAAAAGTTGATCATACAAAAGCTTTAATTGTCTAGATTTTGAAATTTCGTTCGAACAAATAGATCTAATGCGAGAAAATTGAGAGATAATAGTGTTTCTATAAATCTTAATAGAAATATTAGAAGACCAATATGAAAGTCGGTTGACACAAAAATTAAAATCCATTCTTTTGTCAAAGATATCGATACAAAAGTTATTATCAATAAGTTTAATATCCAGATCTAAGAAATCCGCTTCAAACTGATTACAGTTTGTTTGTTTAAGAAGCAAGGCTGAAGGATAAATATTTTGCCACGTAATATTAAATGATCCATGATTAAAAACAATAAGATCATCTACGAATCTGAAAGCCTGAGGATGAAGAAGTAAATAATTCTTCTCAAAATAATGAAGGAAGAGGTTAGCTGTAATAGAAGAAAATGAAGATCCTTGAGGAATGCCATGTGATTGGAGAAAAATACTTTCCCCATTGTAAATAAAATTATTAAATATGCAAAAATTACATAATTTATCCCAATACTCAAAAGAAATATTGAGAATATTTTTGTAATCAAAAAAGTAAGAGTTAAGCACCTCTCGAAGAGTGGCTAGAGGAATGCTTGTAAAAAGATCTTTGAAG